>JAPVEC010000293.1:0-11454 GCA_028984105.1 Lavandula angustifolia | reverse complement strand
CTTCTATCAGTGAAACCGAGGAAATCGGGCTTATGGTGAGGTAGATTTGACGTGGAACGCGAGGTATCTCAGCGCGATGAATTATAGCGCTTCTAGTCGTGTCTATTTCGAAAAGGTAAACGCGCAATCCGGCGGACACATCCGAGTATGTAGTCGTAGCCCTTTTAGGTTACCTTCGCGATGATGCAAAAACGGGGTCAAATGGATGAGAAACGAGGGAGAACTTGGTGCAAAATGCAAAATATAAAAAATTGAGCAAAATCTCCAATTTTTTAAAGGTTAACCCCTTTAAAAAATTAGTAAAACGAATGCAAAAATAAAATATATATTTTTTTCAAGTTAGAAAAAATGTCCAACGTCTCAAGAATTATTAAAGGTTAACCCCTCGTTAGTCATCCGATTGACCCCGTTCGACTTTTTTGGGCCCAACGTCTCAAGAATTATTTTCGGGCTCAACTTGCGCGGTTTCCGATTTTGGTCATGTCTCCCTCGTTAGTCATCGATTGACCCCGTTCGATTGCAACGAGAACCTAACTTCGCAGAGGTAACAACTTATATCGGTGAAACCAAGGAAATCAGGCTTTTCATGAGGTAGATTTAACTTGGAACGCGAGGCATCTGCGCGACGAATTATAACGCTTCTAGGCGTGCGTTTTGAAAGGGTAAACGCGCAATCCGTCGGACACATCCATCATGTAGTCGTAGCCCTCTGATTTAGCTTCACAACGAGGCAAAAACGGGGTCAAATGGATGAGAAACAAGGGAGATATGGTATAAAATGCAAACGCCTACCGGAAAGGCGTAAGGTTTTTGGGCCCAACTTGCGCGGTTTCCCGATTTTGGTCATATCTCCCTCGTTAGTCATCTGATTGACCCCGTTCTGACTGCAACGCGAAGCTAACCCGCAAAATTAACAACTTCTATCGGTGAAACCATGGAAGTCAGGCTTTTGGTGAGGTAGATTCGATGTGGATCGCGAGGCATCTGCGAGACGAATTATAGTGCTTCTAGCTGTGCTATTTTGGAAGGGTAAATGAGCAATCCGATGTACATAGCCAGCATGTAGTCGTAGCCCTCTGAGTTAGCTTCGCAATGATGTAAAAACGGGTTCAAATGGATGAGAAACGAGGGAGATATGGTGCAAAATGCAGACGCCTACCGGAAAGGCGTAGGGTTTTTGGGCCCAACTTGCTTGGTTTCCCAATTTTGGTCATATCTCCCTCGTTAGTCATCTGATTGACCCCGTTCTGATTTAAACGAGAAGCTAACTCGTACACGTAACAACTTCTATAAGTTAAACCGAGGAAATCGGGCTTTTGGTGAGGTAGATTTCACGTGGAACGCGAGGCATATGCGCGAAGATTTATTGTGCTTCTAGCTGTGCTATTTCAAAAGGGTAAACGCGCAATCCGACAGACACAGCCATCATGTAGTCGTAGCCCTTTCAGTTAGCTTTACAACGATGCAAAAAAGGGTCAAATGGATGAGAAACGAGGGAGATATGGTGCAAAATGCAAAATATAAAAAATTGAGCAAAATCTCGAAATTTTTAAAGGTTAACCCCTTTAAAAAATTACTAAAACGAAATACAAATATTTGCAAACATTTTTTTTCAAGTTAGAAAAAATGTCCAACGTCTCTAGAATACTTAAAGGTTAACCCCTTTCAAATATTTGCTATTTCGAATGCCAAAATAATAATTTTTTTCAAATATAAAAAATTGAGCAAAATCTCAAAATTTTTAAAGGTTTTCAAGCCCAACTTGCGCGGTTTCGCGATTTTGGTCGTATCTCCTTTGTTAGTCATCTGATTGACCCCGTTCTGACTGCAACGCGAAGCTAACTCGCAGACGTAACAACTTCTATCGGTGAAACCATGGAAATCATGCTTTTGGTGAGGTAGTTTCGATGTGGAATGCGAGGCATCTACGTGATGAATTATAGCGCTTATAGCTGTGCTGTTTCAAAATGGTAAACGCGCAATCCGACGGACACAACTAGCATGTAGTCGTAGCCCTCTGAGTTAGTTTCACAAAAATGCAAAAAGGGGTCACATGGATGATAAACGAGGGAGATATGGTGCAAAAATGCGGACGCCTACCGGAAAAGGGCTAAGGTTTTCGGGCCGAACTTGCGCGGTTTCCCGATTTTGTTCATATCTCCCTCGTTAGTCATCTAATTGATCCCGTTCTGATTGTAACGAGAAGCTAACTCATAGACGTAAAAAATTCTGTCGGTGAAACCGAGGAAATCGGGGTTTTGGTAAGGTAGATTCGATATGGAACGCGAGGCATCTGCGTGATGAATTATAAGCGCATCTAGTCGTGCGGTTTCGAAAGGGTAATCGCGCAATCCGACGGACACAACCAGCACGTTGTCATAGTCCTCTAAGTTTTCTTTGCAATGATGCAAAAATGGGGTCAAATGGATGAGAAACGAGGGAGATATGGTGCAAAATACAGATGCCTACCGGAAAGGCGTAAGGTTTTCGGGCCAAAATTGCGCGGTTTCCCGATTTTGGTCATATCTCCCTCGTTAGTCATCTAATTGACCCCGTTCCAATTGTAACGAGAAGCTAACTCATAGACGTAACAACTTCTGTCAGAGAAACCGAGGAAATTGGGGTTTTGGTGAGGTAGATTCGATGTGGAACGCGATGCATCTGCGTGACGAATTATTGCGCTTCTAGTTGTGCTGTTTCAAAAGGGTAATCGCGCAATCCGAAAGACACATCCAGCTTGTAGTCTTAGCCCTCTGACTTAGCTTTGCAACGATGCAAAAATAGGGTCAAATGGATGAGAAACGAGGGGGATATGGTGCAAAATGCAGACGCCTATCGGAAAGGCATAAGGTTTTCGGGCCCAACTTGCGCGGTTTCCCGATTTTGGTCATATCTCCCTCGTTAGTCATCTGATTGACCCTGTTCTGATGGCAACGAGAAGCTAACTCGTATACTTGACAACTTCTATCAGTGAAATCTAGGAAATCGGGCTTTTGGTGAGGTAGATTCGAAGTGGAACGCGTGGTATCTACGTGACGAATTATAGCGCTTCTAGCTGTGCTGTTTCGAAAGGGTAAATGTTGGGTGATGATTCTATCCTCAGCATAGTCTTACTTGGTGGGAAATGATTCTATCTTCTATACTGAACCATGCTCAGCAGCCTAGTGCTCTGAATATTGAGAAGATTTGAAGATCCCAAAACCCTATCTGATTGGTGAACCATTCCATTGTAATCGTTACTTTTTGTCTCTGAGGTTTCAGACTCAGTAGACACTCTGTTCTGATCAAGGCGCTCAGTAGATTATCTGCCTTAACACCAGAAGTAGAAGACTCAGTGATACTAGACTCAGCAGGAGCAGATATGCCGAAAGAGTCGATGGAGCCGGACTCGGCGGGAGCGATTCACTGAACTCAGAGCTGATCTTCAGTAGACTTTACTCAGCTATCTACCTACTGAATACGGGATCAGACTCAGCATCGGTAGACAGTCTTCTGAACTGTCAGATACTTTTGGAAAACAATCAGCATTGTCATACACGAGGAAGAGAGAAGTCAGCTTCAGTTTGCCTTGAAGTCTGTGCTATCTCAACCACTCTATCCGCCTCGACGAATGACAAGAACACACGTGTCTTCTCCCCACTAAAGGCTGCGATCAACCCTTTACCTAAAAAGGAGGGAAAACACACTGTTACCTACTTCAAAAGAGCCGTTTGCTACCAAAAGAGAGAGAAAGAAGAAGATCGTCTCCAACGGATCTTTTCCAATCTCTGCTCTATAAATAGAGGGACATTTCAAGAAGAGAAGAGTGAGCAAGCTTAAACGACAAAAAACATACACAAGCACTAAAACGAGCTAGAACCAGAAAACCCTAAGTCTTTCGCAAGAACTTGAAGATCTATCTCCGGCGAAAGACTACCTTCTCAGCTCATAGGGAACCAAGCTAAATTGTTAGAAGAGCCTCTAGTATCCAAATCGACGATACACGAACCTAAAGCTTATTTCAGCTGTTCGTCGATCTAGAAGCTACATTCTCATTCCCTATCCCTCTAACCCTAAGCTCAACCGAATATACTTATAGCTTAGACGAAGGAGTTCATATTTGAACCCAATCCTTATTGTAAAAGGACTCCTTCATAGTTTGAGAAGTTTGTCAAACACTTTAGTTTGATGCCTTTGTAAGCCGGGACTTGCTCGAGTATAATCCCCAAGCCACGGCTTTGTCCCGTGTACAAGGCGACCGAGACTAACTTCGGTATAATAAATAGCCTCCCGAACTTTCGGGACAGTGGACGTAGGATCGATTGATATCCGCACCACTTTAAAAATTTGTGTCTTGTTATTGCTTTCGATTCTTGTTGCATTGATTTTCTTGTTCATCTTGCGAAAATCTTCTTTAAAATCATACAACTGTCTCAGGCATCTTGAACTATCTACTTCTTGAACCGAGACTTGCATAAAACGGCTTTCCACTCAACCGATTAGGGCCTACACTTTTCCGCACCGCGAAACTCTACTGTTTGATACGGGTCGACTCGGTCAGCTAGCGGATCTCGGTAGAGTCGAGACTCTTTGCCACACACGATTCGGAAACGGCTATTTGGTCTGCTGAATTATTTCAGTACGGCACTTTCCTGAACAGGACTATTCGTGTTAGAAGTTGAGAAAATCGAATTCAGGTGTATTCACCCCCCCTCTACACCTGACCGTACACTCGGGACCAACAATTGGTATCGGAAGCGGGAGTTCTTTAAGACTCTTGTTATCTTGAGCCGGTCTACTTGAACGGATCCGGAAAATCGTTTTCACTACATATCACTCTACATTCATATCATTATTTTTACATGGCTGATATGTCAGGAATAAGAATGGTACCCATGTTCTCGGTAGAGAATTATGGAGTATGGCGAGTCAGAATGGAAGCACATCTGACATCCCTCCATGATAGTATGGCAGAAGTGCTTGAAGATGGACCTATTGTTCCCATGATCGATAGTGTCGTGACTCGGGCCCCAGTGAAGGAGGAGGAATGGTGGCCCGGGAAGAAGATCCCAAAAGACGAAGTCTCTTTACTCCTCGAAGAGAAGAAGCTTCACAACTTAGACCGAGTCGCCGAAATGCCATCTTGACCACTCTTAGTGATTCTTATCTTGGCGGGGTTCGGGAATGCAAAACGGCAAAGGAACTGCGGGGACGCTCTAGCGCTACCGAGTCGTGGAACTCGAGAAAATAAAAGCTAACAAGCGGCACTGGAACTCCAAAAAGCTGGAAAGTCTGTCTCTCATGCTCGGTGACAAAATAGAAGATCCGAACGTCGGATTATGAATCGATGAATTCCATCAATGGGTCGGGAAAGACATTCGAGCAACCGAGAAATGAATCTCAAGATGCCGAGGGCACCGCCGGATGGACCTTGGACACCTTTTGCCACCTTATTGCGACATTCCGATTTAGATGTTGTCTCTCCCGACCATATCTTTTCGTAACTTCAGGCGAAGAGTTTGAGTTCGGCGGACCTCAACGAAAGCAAAGAGATGAAGGCCGACAATAAAATTGACCATGCCTTCAAAGCATCGGTCGGCCACAACATCTCCGGCAAGACAAGCAAGACAACGAGTAAGACCGAACCTTCACTCAATGATCTACAAGAAGGAAGTCTCGCTCGGAAGTACGCGTTGCTCGCTATGAAGTATCGAAGGAGAAGGAGAGACGCGAGAAAACCGACTAAAGCATACCGAGACCCAAAAGGTAAGTCGAGATTATACTCCAAAACGCACCCCGACTCACAATCTTCGAATGCAAAGAAGGATGACTAACACCATCAAAGGATAGTAAAAGCAAAAAAAAAAAAGTCAGTCCACTGAGCAACCAACAAAGTCGAGGACACTATCAATATGATTGTCCCGAGCTCAGTAGTGCTGAACGCGCAACACGTAAGGCAAGGAGAGAGAAATTCGCCCGGAAGAGACAATCCTATATTGCAAAGCGAAATCTCGGGCGACTCGAAGAAGTCGACTCCTTCATGGACTCATCTCGATGATGAAGCGGCTTTCATGGCCTTAGAGCATGAAGGTTGAAGGAACAACCGAAAAGTGCCTAATGGCGGGAGAAGAGGATGAGGTAAACTCTCATGAACCACTTAATTCCTCTTCACAATGCACACACGACAACGTTTTCGAGTGCGGATGGGAATTTGGACATCGCGACCGCCTATGAATAATTATTATATGAACAAATTCAAATGAGTCTGCGGCTCGTTAAGACTCTTCGAGAATGGATACCCCGAAAGTGGAAAATCGAGAGACTTTCTCGGGAGAGTCGGGCCGCTGCGAGCCGAAGGACTTGTGTTGAAACTCGGGGAGGAGATGAACTCTCGATGGCCAAGTCTCGGCATCAAGAAGATCGAATTTCGGTTTTGACCAATGACTTGACTCGGAAAGATACTTGGCCCAGAGTCTTGAAGCAAAGCTGTCGAGGACTTCGGACCAAGCACGACATGCCGAAAAAAGTGATGATGTGCGGAAGAGCCCGATGGCCGAGCGTTATATGGGCGGCGAAAGAAGGCGGAGGCTATGCTTGCAAGCAACAAGCCCAAGCACCGTAAGGAAGGACTTGGTTTCAACTAGGGAAGCTTCCTCATCGCCCCCGTACACCCGAAGTGCGTCTTGCCGATAGGTTTGTTCGAGGAGAAACAATCAATGCAAATATTCCGAACCCCTCGGCAAAGAACAAACAAAAGATGAAAGCACCTCATCCTACGCATCGGTATTCGACCGAGAAGATTAGTACCAAGACACCCCGGTTCGATCAAGGGGAACTAGCGAGTTAAGTGGGGCGATCGGTATGGACCACCTCGGTTGACACATCCAGCTCAATATGGGTCATATTACTATGATCCTATAGTCGAGAAGAGGTTCCAAGAGTCGAGAAAAATAAGAAAAACGCACAAAAAGGTAAAGGTCGGCGATCCGCCCAACTAAGAAGATCCGGACTCCCGAACACTGAACGACTTAAGAAGTCGGCTTTGACCGGTCCGGTGGTCAAGTATGTTGACTTCAGTGGAAAGGAACTATGCGAAACCACCGGGGTTGTTAGACGGATTTGGGTCACTAAAACTAACATCTAAGGACCCAAAAAACAAAATAAAGGGTACTCGAATATAATTACGTTTTTGCGGGTGCACAAAGATCCTTGGTATGTGGACGGTGGATGCTTTCAAGACATATGACTTACCAAAGGAACCTACGAAGAATTATATAGGCGAAGAAGGACCCGAATTGAGTTTGGAGACAATGCAAAAGGCTATACAAGAGGATATGGAGCACTCGGCATTGGGCCTATACGGTTCCTAGAGTATCATATGTTGAAGGACTTCGGCATAATCTTCTCTCTGTTAGTCAATTCGTGATAACTTCGAATATAGTGATTTTTGACACTAGGTTTTACGTGATGTCATTGATAAATCCACGAGGAAAACAAGTGTTATCGGGTTCGCGTAAAAAGAATATATATGTAGTGGCCCGGAACTCGGCGAGAACCCAAGCTTGTGCGTTGGCGAAGAACGACAACCGTACAGGATGGCTTTGGCATAGGAGACTCGGCCACCTCAACTTCAAAACGCTCAACAAACTAGCAAGGAACACTCTAGCAAGAGGATGCCCCGAATGAAGTATTCACCAAAGACACTCGAGTGTGAAGCATGTCCGAAGGGAAAGCAAACAAGGAATCAAAATCCACCTGTTCCATCTCCTTCCACCGATGGAATCCTTGGGCACTACATATGGATTTGTTTGGTCCGGTCTCTCCGATGGCGATCGGAGGCAAGAAATATACTTTAGTGGTCATCGATGACTACTCGCGCTACACATGGGTCATATTCATTGCCAACAAGTCGGCGTCAAAACGAGTTACCAACGTTTGCGAAAAAGCTCGGTGTCGAGAAGAACACCAAGATAATCAAAATTCGTTCGACGGAGGACTGAGTTCCTTAATTCCATGGTAGAGGAGTTCGCAAAGCGAAGGAATTGAGCATGAGACATCTGCTGCGCGCACCCCTCGGCGAGCACGGGGTTCTTGAAAGAAAGAATCGCACACTCAAAGAAGCGAAGCAAGAACTCTACTCGCGGACTCGAGGACTCCCAGACAAATTGCAGGCGGAAAGCGGCCCGACACTTGCATGCTATACTCGAGCCGATCTCTGCTTGGCAAAGCGGCATAAGAGAACACCATATGAACTATGGAACTGCAGGAAGCCTTCTTTATCTTATTTCCATATCTTTGGTTGTTCATGCTTTATCCACAATAATGGGAAAGATCAGTTTGAAGACTTTTGATAGCAAGTCGGATCGGGGAGTTTTCTTAGGATACTCTCGGTCGGCAAAGCTTTCGAGTATTCAACTTTCGGACTCTTTGCGTGGAGGAAAGCCCTCATGTTGTTTTTAATGAGTTTGCTGCGAAGACAGGAGCAATAACTCTAACTCTAAATCGAGGACATCGAGAAGCGGCTACGGGATCTAAGCTTAAAAGACAAACACGAAAAGATCCGGCTATGTTGGGATGATGATTCGAGACGAAGGACGAAGACAAGTCTACTTGAATCTCAACTAGCAGAGCAAGTAGGCTGAATAAATTGACTCTCGTGAATGGAGTCAATCCCGGGTAACTCGGTCGATGAGGAAACCTTAGAGGTAAGCTTGAGACCACTACGGAGAGTAACAACTCGGGGGGAACATCTATTAATGTTCCCGAGATGAATGCCCCCTAACACTGGGAAACTCGGTAGATCACACTCTCATTCTTGAATTGCTTCAATCTCGAGAATAATAGTACGAGTAAAATTCCTAACTCACCTACTATCCGTGTTGATCAAATTTTAGATGAAGAGTCTAAAACATCGTAGATCGTGGCTAGATGCTCACACTCTCGATCTAATCATTGGAGATCCTTCGAGCAAAAGTCAAGACAAGATCCGGATACTGTCAAGGAGAAAGTGCATTATACTCCCGCTTCTTGTCTACGAAGAGCCTCGGACGATTGAGGATGCACTTAAAGATCTTGGCCGGATCATAGCTATGCGGGAGGAGCTGAATCGGTTACGAGAAACGAAGTTTGGGAGCTTGTTAACGAGACCCCCGACATCAACACGTCATTGTAACAAAATGGGTCTTCAAGAACAAGCGAGATAAAAACAACGTTATAGTAAGGAACAAAGCAAGGCTCGTGGCTAAAGGCTACTTGTTAAGGTGAGGGAATAGATTTCGATGAGACATTCACTCCAGGTTGCAAGATTGGAGGCAATCGGACTATTCCTAGCCTACGCAACACATCAAAGATTCGAGTCTATCAAATGGATGTGAAGTCTGCGTTCTCGAATGGCGTGTCGAAAGAAGAAGTCTATGTAGAACAACCGCCCGGCTTTCGGCAGGGGACATCAGGTTCTACGACTCGAGAAAGGCTCTATATGGGGTAAAACAAGCACCCGGGGCTTGGTGCACGATACCGCTTCGAATTTCTTCTTGAAAGGTTTTGAAAGGCACGATGAAGATCGCATGTTTGTTCGAAGCATTCGACCGGAAGATGACTTATTACTCGTGCGAGATCTATGTAGACGAAATTATCTTCGGATCAAAGAACGTCGTCATGTGTCGGCGGTTTGAGAAAATGATGAAGGACAAGTTCGAGATGTCAATGATGGGTGAAATGAACTATTTCCTCGGCTTTCAAGTCAAACAATGCGAAAAGGGAACGTTCATTAACCAAGGCAAATACACCTCGAGACCTCATCAATAGATTCGGTTGCACATCCGACAAACCTATCAAGATCCCGATGAACACGAATATGAAAATCGATCTTGATAAAGAGGGAGTATCAGTAGACCAAACTCGAATTTCGTGCAATACTTGGTTCCTTATTATATCTATGACTACTCGTCCTAACATAACTTATCTTGTAGGTGTTCTGCGCTCGATTTAAGCGAATCTAGCGAGCCACATGGACTCAAGGAAAGAAGATTCTCCGCTACCTCAAAGGCACACCGACATGGGTTTATGTTATCGAATGATGATAATATTGAACTAACTGGTTACTCGATGCTGACTATGCGAGGATGTAGAATTGACCGAAAATCAACTTGGGAACTTGTCGGTTCCTTAGGCGATGGCGATCTCATGGTTTTCAAAGAAGCGGCACTTCGGTAGCCACGTCAACTACTGCGAAGCTGAATACATGGCTGCCGGAAGTTGTTGCGCCCAAATCCTTTGGTAGAGACAATGCTAAGAGACTATGACGTCATTGAGAATAAAGTGCCGATATTCTGCGGCGATGCCGGTGCTATTGCAATCACTCGAAACCTGTACTACACACGAGATGCAAGCACGTGGACATTAGGGCATCACTTCATTCGGCGACCATGTCGAAAGAAGGATATCGAGAATGGAAAAGATCCATACTGAGACAAACAAAGTGGCGATATTCGACCAAACCTCTGGCTGAATCCGATTCAAAGAACTTTCGGTAGAGCTAGGTCTGCTTTGGACCCTACTGACCCCGGTCGATGAAGAAGGTTCCGAGGAGAGGATCATTCGGTAAGGGGGAATGATCACTCTCAATACGAGTAAATTCGATACGTAGAGACGGAAAACCATCTACAAGAGGGTTCGGTACGACTACTATGTTCAGGTGAGAGGTTTGCGTATCTCTACTCGGTAGTAACGAATAAAAGCAATGAATGCATTTATGATGAAGATTCAGCATGCTATTAAATATCCTAAGTTTGTCATTTATTATTAACGGCTTATATTTAATGCACGACATTCCATACACAAGTTTGCTGAACTCGCACGCATTTAATGCATGTCATCTCATAGTTACTACTTAGGCATATTTACAACTAGGCTTTGACTTAGGCGGCTCTTGTGATCATTACTTAATATATCTTTTAATCTTGACCGTCCATCTCATAAAAGCAAGTTCAAACTCGCCTTTGATCGAAAACCGTTCACCTTCATGTTAGTATATATTTTTCGATCATATCTTTAGAAAGCGCCATTACCGCACTTAAAATCTTTTGCATCCAGAAAATTCCGAGTTCATTCCTTGCAATCCCCTCTTGCATATCTTTTGGGAATCTCTCTTTTCGGTATGCTTATTACAACTTCTACTACGAATTAATCTTCTTTTTGGAATCGCTATACAAACTGTTTTATTTAAATCGAATCTTGATAAATGCTAGTGTAACAGTACAATGGCAAGTAAAAATATTTGATTGTCTCGCTCCGAGTTAACATGCAAGAAATCTTGGACAAGGATCGCGTTTTGGTTCGAGCCAACCATGGAGTTCAACGCCCTGTGATCTCGGATTATATGGACGAGATCTTCTCGGCTCTCAGAGAGTCGGGGCTTGAAAGTCTTCTTTCAGAGGAGCCGCATGCTTCCTTAGGCGGTGGCCAAGAAGTTTA
>JAPVEC010000301.1:0-10317 GCA_028984105.1 Lavandula angustifolia | reverse complement strand
ATAATAATAATAATACTTGTGATTTATTCTAAAATAGGAGATACGAAAATACGTGTTATTACATTTACCCTGAAGTAGTTGGTATATAGCAGCAACAGTTATAGGAGGTGTCCTTCCGGGTCCTTTAGCAGCCTGTATAACCAGCCTTTCTCCCTTGTGTTGAATGGAGAAATACATCTGTTCATAATCTAAGACCACAGGAGATCCTTCCTTCAACCAATCACTGCCTAAGATCAGATCATACCCAGCAGTATGTAGTAATATGATGTCATAGTCAAACTCAGTTTCCTGCATCTTCCAGTGGAATCCCTTCAGTTTTCTATCACTTACCATGACATTGCCATTTGCCACCAACACCTTGAGGGGTGTTACTGGTTCCTCCTTACCCTGTAGGGTCTTGGCTACCTCAGTATTGAGGAAGCTCAGTGAACTACCAGTGTTCCCTAAAATCCTTAGCTTCTTGGATCTAGAATTCCCAATCAGTCTCACGATGTGCTTGCCAGATTCTTCTTCCATAGACCCTAAGGTAATGATAGTCATGCCCAACTCTTCCTTGGCATCACCAAACACTTCATCTTCACTTCCCAGTTCCAAGCTATTAAGGAATTCGCCCTGTTCTTCCACCTCCATTACCATAAAATTGATTTTAGCACTGCATCTATGGCCAGGGGTGAATTTTTCCTCACAATTATAACACAATCCCTTGGCCCTCCTCTGATCCATCTCCAAGGGGGTCAATAATTTGAATCCAGCCTTTATCCCAGAGGTTGCCTTGGGGGTTGGTTTCTGATAAGTTTTTCCCTCAGATTTCTGATAGGTCTTTCCCTCGGTTTTTTTGGAATAGGCAGTGTGGGAAAGTCCCTTGGTATAATCTTTGATCCTCCTCAAGAAGGATTCATTCAGATGGACCTGCTGTCTACCTAGATGAATAGCAGTCTCCAGGGTAGTAGGGTGTAGCATGTCAAGTCTAGCCTGAATGTCCTTGTTCAAGCCACTAATGAAAGCTGCTACCCAATATTGTTCATCAAACTCTCCACAACGGCTATGTATGATAAAGGCTTTTAACTCTTCAAACCTTGCCACATACTCCTCATAACTGCCCACATGAACCAACTTGTGTAATTCTGCTATAGCTTTACTGGTTTGTAGGTCCTGGAATCTTGTTGAAATCATTTTAACAAATTGTTCCCAAACCAAATCCTCCCCTTTGAGGGGGAGATTATCATATCACTCCAACGCCTTTCCTTCAAAGTGCATAGAGGCAAATGCCACTTTCTGGTCCTCTGGTATAGTGTTGACCATTGAAAAATAACTTTGACATCTCATGAGCCATGACCTAGAACGAGTTCCATCGAATTTGGGGAAATTTATTTTAGCCATTATAGGTAAGACCCCCGCTGAAGAATTTCCCGTTCCAGAACTGTAATTCCTAGAACTACTGCCCCTCATATTTTCCCCATTAATACCAGTATAGTGATTAGAGGAATTTCCATAGTTATTATTTTCTACCCAAGGGTTCCTAGCGTACTCTCGAGCTAGATCCCTCCCTTCATCTGCATATATTGGAACTCCTCCCTCATCAATTCCCTTTCCAAATGATCTAAACCCCGGTGGTGTCCTGGGTGAAGGACGGGGTGGGGGATTTGCAAAGTGTGGGGTAAGGGGTATTGGAGACAAAGAGGGAACATGCTTAGATCCATGATTGATCTGTGATTCTAAGAGATCGATGCGGTTAGATAGAGTACCTATTATTCGGTGAACGTGTTGGTGAGAGTCCCAGGTTGTGCAGAGCTAGTTGTTGGAACATGTTGTGTGACACTTGATGCGCTAACGCTTGTGCACTTGCGTCCAATTTTGCGAGGTTGCGATCTGGCTCGTCTTCTTCAACCCTACATTCCTCCCGGAATCGGAGGAAGACCGGGAGGTAGCCATGGAAAGTGGCTCGATACCACCGTAATAGCCGATAGACTATTAATAACTTGTAACCGATTAATTCCTTAACAATTGAAAGGAACAACACAAATCCGGATCCGGATCTGGAATGATAAAGGAGTTAAGAACGTGAGAGGAAGAGAGAGAATAAGAGAGAGTGTGAGAGAGAGTACGGAATTTAGGAAAAGAGAGGAAGTTAATTCTCAAGCATCCGTTCTGCATTTCCATCTCCCATATTTAAAGAACGTGGTGATTAATAACTAACAATGTTTAGATCTAATAAGAAAATTAAACATAATAACATAATAAGGAAATTAAACATAATAAGTAGATAACACGTGGAGGAAATCCGGCTGTCCACGTTCGGTCAACACTCTTAAATCCCGCCTTTTAGCCACGATAGATCTGCGCCGTAGGATCTTCATTCACCGCATCCACGGCTGGAAACTCTTCAAGACAATCACAAAAGATCTCGTCTACTTCCTTATCTTCATTCTTTTCCTTCTCAGCGATAAAAAGAAACAGTAAACCCTTCTCGACCGACGCCGTGCTCTTCTCTTTTCCATCCATATCTCCGTTCAACAATGTCGTACCCAGATGGGTCATGACAGATTCACTTTCTCCAAAAATTGCAACTTTTGAAACAAAAATCCATATCTTTTGCCGGCACTGATTTGGTTTTGCGATTCACTCTCTGTGAGTCGATCAATCATTCTGATTTTGATAATTGGGAAAAAAATCTCGAGAGAGAAGTGATCGGAGATGGGGTTTCTTTCACATAAAGTGAATACAAGCGATTTGGAAGCAGGAGATCATATCTACACATGGAGGACTCCCGTTTTCGCATACTCTCATCATGGTCTCTCTCTCTCTCTCTCTCTCTCTCTCTCTCTCTCTCTCTCTCTCTCTCTCTCATTCCTTTTTCTGTTTGGTCTTATGTGAAATTGGAAGAATGTTGGATGAGTTTAGATGAATTGAGCCAAATTACTACATTAGCAATCAAAGTGAGGACTTTGTAATGCTCCTTTGTGAGAAGTTGTTTTTTGCTACTTGACTCAGTTGCTAGAATTACTTGCTATTTGCCATGATATTATCGAATTACTTTGTGAATGCAAATACCAGATCCAGATGTGAAACTGAAGAGATTATTTGGAGTAGTTATGTGCATCTGCTGCTACCTCGCACACAGACACATTATGTGTGTTTTGTTTGCAAATTCAAACTCATGGAGTGATTTAGATTACAATTCTTTCTTTGATTTCTTAGCCTGGCCATGATTTGAGCAAGAAGTTGGGGTGGGATTTTCGTATTCGTTCGGCATTGTTGTATCTACATTGTTTGCTTACTCGTGTTTGCTGCCAATGAGTAGCTACAAAGTGTTCATCCACATCAAATGTGTGTGTTTGTATGCTATTTATGGGATTTTATATTTTGGTTTCTCATAGCCATGATTTGAACAAGAACTTGAGTGTAATTTTCATATACTTTTTACTTTGTACGGACCTTGTTTCAGCTCTGTATACATATATACATTGTCTGATTACTAGCTTTTGCTACCAATGAGTAGCTACAAAGAGTTAATCCATGTGTGTTTTATGTGCTGTTTATGTGATTGTGCATTTTCTTTTCCAATCAAACAATCATGAAGTAATTCATATAGCAATTCCTTTTTGATTTATCAGCACGGTCATGGTTTTAAAAATAAGTCAGGGTGTGATTTTCGTATATGTTCTACATTGTCCAAGACTTCTTGTTTCACCTCTTTATCCATGTATACATTCTTTCCTTACCAGCATTTGCTGCCAATAAGTAGCTACAAAGTGTTCGTGCATATGTGTTTTGTTTGCTATTTGTGGGATTGTGCATTTTCTTTTGCAATTGAAGAATCATGGAGTGATCCAGAGTACAATTCTTTGTTTGATTTCTCAGCATGGTCATGATTCGAGTAAGAAATTGGGGTGTGCATTTTCGTATTCGTTCTACATCATCCAAGACTTCTTGTTTCAGCTCCTTATTGTTTGATTACTAGCCTTTTCTGCCAATAATTAGATAAAAAGTGTTCATCCATATGTGTGTTTGCTACTTATTGGATTCTGCATTTTCTTTTCCAATAGAAAAATCATGGATTGATTCAGACTACAATTCTTTGTTTGATTTCTCAGCATGAAATTGGTGTGTGTGTTTCGTACTTATTCTACATTGTCCAAGACTTCTTGTTTCAGCTCTATCTACTTTTGTTTGATTACTAGCTTTTGCCTTGTGCTGCCAATAAGTAGCTATAAAGTGTTATCCATATGAAAACCTTTGCTCGTATAGTCTTATATAGTTATGTTATGTCGCCGTTTTAGTTTAACATTTGTGCATTTTATCCATCTCTTAGGCATCTATGTTGGTGGCAACAAAGTGGTCCACTTCACTCAAGATCAGAATCTCACCTCTCCCAATTCCTTCACTTCCTTCTCCTCATCACTCCCAAATATCTCCCCAACCTGCTTAGACCTCCTAGACTGTGTATTCAAACAACAAAGAAGTGGAGTAGTCATATCATGCCTAAACTGCTTCTTACACAACGGCTCCATCTACCGCTTCCAATACGAAGTAAACTGCTTCACTTTCATCTCCAAGCTCCGAGGTGGGACATGCACAACCGCCAAATCCGACCCTCCACAAATCGTTCTCCACCGAGCCATGCATTTGCTGCACAACGGATTCGGGAACTATGATGTGTTCACCAACAACTGCGAAGACTTCGCTTTGTATTGCAAGACCGGCCTTCTTTGTGGGAGGAAGGCTTCCGGAGGAAGTGGCCAAGCCTCCTCCGTTCTTGGTGTTCCGGTGGCTGCTATTCTTGCTTTGCCCGTAAGGGTTTTTGTTTCGAACCCGGTTGTTTTAGGTGCCACAACGGTGGTGAATTATGCGTTGAATCGGTACGCTGCTGATGTGGGTGTTAGGGATGATGTTGTTAAGGTGGAGGTGGAGGATGTAGCAGTGTTTCATGGGGGATTATTACCAGTTGAGGAAGATGGTGTTGATATTGGTGAGAGTTTTCCTAGAAAGCGCAAGAGAAATAGTTGATGGATGATTTAGAAGGTCGGGTTTTTGGAGAAACTCTCGTGTTCTACATTTGAGGCTTACTCTTCGAATCTTGCAGTTATTTTGAGTTTTTTTATAATCAATGAAGTTTTATCTTGAGACTTTAGTTGTACTCCCTCCGTCTTGTTTGGCTTTATCTCGTTTTTTTTTCGACACATAAATTAAGATGAATGATGAGTAGATTCTACAGACAAAAATGTGAGTTTATGCAAAAATTATTTTTCATTTTAAGAAACTGAGATAAGTGAAGCGGATAGGCAAAAAAGGAAAACGATATAAGTCAAGCGGGATGGAGGAAGTATTTTTTTAAAAAAAAACTTTACATACTATTGGATGAGGTGCAATTCATGTAGGAACCAAGAACTAGATAACTGTGCATATTTCTCTGTCTAAGAAAATCTGATTAAACATCTTCAATTCAAGGCAACTAATCAGCTGGATGCAGAATGTAGATTCATTCTCATTTCTCAAATTGATCCAGAACTAAGAAGAATGAAGCGAAATCTGCAAATTCGAAAATGAGATGACAGCAATGTGGAATTTTGAGGGGAGAAATAAATTTCTTTAAAAAATTACATACAAAAATCGAGATTCTGCACTGATTTTGTAGTTGGCAAATTAATCTATGCAAAATTTCGTCAGTAGAATACAAACACATCTTCACTGCATCTATATCTATATTACCATAAAAGCAAGGCAAGATTAGAAAATTTCTTACCAGTCACATGACTGATCACTTTCTTAGTGGACTCTTCAGTTCAATCAACTCTTCATTGCTTCATATAGGGGCAGAGAGACTACTCAATCTCCTTTATCAAAGGCTTACCTCCTCTCTCTGTTCTCTCCCCGATCCGCGGAGCGCTTCTTCCGCTCCGCGCGTATTCCATGGCAGCGGCCTTCTCCGCATTCAATGCGACTGCCAACGGAGCCCACACTTCGGATGGCTGCTCGTGCTCCCAACACATCATGAAGTATACTTTCCTCTCAGCATTAATATGTTAGACTCGACTTAAAACATAAGTAAAATTTGAACTTGATTTTTTATTTTTTATTTATTTTTATTTTTTGCATTAGTAAGCACTAGTATATTACTTAAACATTTAATAAAACTCGAGCCCATAACTTTAAAATCGTACACCTCAAATCTCAGTATAATCCAGTTCGAAAAAAGTTTCTATATCCCACATGCATATAATTTTTATGCGGCATACTCTTTATATATTATAATTATATATATATTTTTTAGTATAACAAAGTATTATTTATCTAAGGAGTTTGATACGTAGGATAGTAGGGTATACAATTTTTTAATAGAGAACTCTTCCGATTACAATCTCTTCAAAGTTAAAAATAAAAAAAATCCTCCAAATAACCTTTTCAGTCGTAGTCAACCTTCCTAAAAATGTGTGGACTTAATTTTAGTTAGGTTTAGTGAGTTTGAGAAGTATCGGAGTGTTTCGGCATGGGTAGGTTTCGATCAATTCTTTGATCGAATACTTTCATTAATGGTTGCTGTTGCGGTAATCATTGACCACCGCATTAGGAAATCTCTTGCATCGTTAATTACCACAAAATGATTAGTTAGAATGCCAAAACTGGTATAAACACGTGATGGGTTTAGGTGAAGTGGGACTCTGTCCAATACAAGCCCACCACGTTCATTATGCATTTAAGAATTGGACTCCTCCTAGCAACTGGTATTACCAATTTACCACATGTTCTATCCTCCAGATTGCCCCAACACGATAGGATACACTTATTGCACACAATATATTATACTCAATGTGTCTCATTGATCTTGTACTATAGACTATAAAGTTCAACGTGGAGTTTAAGAGAGTAAATATAAAGATATAAAATTATGGTGTAAACGTATAAATAAAATAGTAGGTGTTCACTTGTTTAGATAATTGTAGTTCACTTATTTATTTTCATTTTAGGCATGTGACGAGATAAATAGAATACCCCAAAAGAAAACGGGACAAGATCAATGTGACGAAGGGAGTATAAAAGGAAGAAATGACACGATGCTTATATGTGTATATAAATATACAATTAAAAATAAATAGAATCACAATAATACATGAAAATATAACATTATGCCTTTTCAAAGTTCATGCATAACTCAACAGCAAGGAATAAATAAAAAAATTTACAATAAATTGATTTTGTATAATTTTTTTCTAAAATAGGGGTCGGCGTGTCTTAAAACATGTTGGATCGATAAACCAATTAAAATATTATGTCGTGTCAGAGTGTTTGACATGATACATTTAAGTTATGAATGTCGGTGTTTTTCATGTTATTGTTTCTCATGGAGTCTTTCCGATTATATCCATTTTTCGGTCCCATTAACATATAACTTAAATATATTAAACGTCTAATAATAAAAGAATGAAAAGAGGTAGGATCATATAATTTAGGAAGAATATGTTGCGTTGTTCATTCACAGAAAACGCCATATATATAACGTCCTAAGACTTATCATAAGTTTCAAGTCTCTCTCATAAAAAGAGGACCAAATAATTTGAGAATAATTCTTTTCCTATTCATTCACAGAAGACGTCTTACATATATACACCTTTCGCCAATAGAAAAACTTAGACATTACATGTTAGGCCCAGACGAAAGTGGAATGCACCGTAATATCCAGACTAGTATAATAAGTAATATTGTATGATACTATTTTATTTTTTTTATACTAAAGTGTTAAGTACTAATATGCTAAAATACTACTAATAGCCATTATAGTTTCTAAGTTATAACCTAAATATAGATTTTCATTATAAACTATCCATTGGCAAATGCCCGAAATTCCATCATTTGTCCGAGATTTCACATTTCTCCCACCTCTCCCTTTTTTTACATTTCTAGATCTGTCTCTAAACCTATCCGGCTATCCTTGCATAAACATTAATTTTACATGTACAAGAAACTTAAACACAAAATGATTAAGTTTAGTCCATTTGTTTTACATATTTAAAGAATCCAATTCTATTAGTTCTTAAATTTATAATCAGTTGGATTTCGATTAAATTTTAAGTAATATCAGATTTGTATTTATTTATTTTTTATTTTTAATTTTTTCCCATATATGACTACGGATCTCTATCCTTATCATATCTCTGAATAGTGAAATGTAAATCTAATACGAGATGTTGCAATGATTAATTGTATTAAGTTTTTACACGTGTGTGTGACTATTAATTAGAACTTATCATGAAGAAATTAAATGATATCCATTAGTACTATAACTATACTATTTTGGTAATTATTATTAAAAATATTTGGTGATAGATCTTTTTGAGACAGGTACCGCGAACCCCCTGAAGTGACATGGCTGCTCACCATAACCTAAATCCACGAATTGAGTTGAAAAAGGAAATTGCGGTTAAAGTTTTAACTTTTAATTAAAACCGGCCAAGTCCTAGCAAAAGTAGTTTATTTAGTGTTTGTTATTGTTAAAGATCTTATAAAGTAAGCCCACTAATAAATACTACTAGCTAGAATGAGATCGGATTTCAAAATCGACTTTTTGAACAAATTTAGAAATATATGCTCTAGTTTATTGCGTTTTGGATTCACAATTAGTAAGAGATATTCATTAACAGTCAGAACTTAGAATAAATTTCATAAGAGTGTGTGTATTATTTAGGTCTATTGGGATCAAGATTTTAAAATTATGAAAGTTAGGTTTCTCAAACTCTAATAACTTGGTGGGTTTTGTTCAAAAGATACATTTGATTCTGATTCCAAATTCTATGTGAATCATTTCGAACCCGAATCTGATTCAAGCTGTGAACCAGACTTCTTCTTTTTTTCGATAGTTGAGTATTTTATATTTTTTTTTCGTATTGAAGAACCCGTAGTCGCTGTTTTTTGTGCGCATAGGTAATTCACATATAACAACTTCGGTTGAACTTGAATCCGTGATTTTTGACCACAGACTTAACACCTTAACCGCTATATCATCCCATGAGGACTCCCACGACACATTCTAAAATCCGTTCTAAGTTTCTATACTCGATAATTTAGTCAAACTTTAATGCTATCTTGATTAATGAGTCAAAATGCATATAATTCAAAATACTATATTATAGCCCACTCCTTTCTTTTCTTCATATTGAACACATTTTGTGTTATAGTTTTGAACCAAAACTGAAATTCATTTTCATAGTAATTAAATTGTTTATAGCAAATTAGTCCCCCCAAACCCAAAAAAATAACAAAATGTAAATTGATCATTCACTTTTGCTGTAAGTAATTGTGTAACGCGCCTTACTAATAATATTAATATATTTATTTTTTAAAAAAATTACTACTATTTTCTAACATGAATATATTGTGAAAGACACTCTTTTTCAACCACATGAGTTTCTAATAATTAAAGAATAATGTAAACTCCAAATTATATTAATACCAACAATCTACATGTGTGCTCGTGTTTATTCCTGGCCCCACACACTCACTCAAACTGTACCTTATAAAACCCCCACAAAACTTACTTCTTACCACAAAATCCCTAGCCAAAATAAATTTACGTACTCAAACAACCTTACTCACATTTCATCAACTCATTACAAACATCTACGACCGGAAGAAAAGAAAAGAAAAAAAAAAGGAGAATGGGCAACGCCTCCGACGAGACGTACTCATCTTCTCACAAGCCCGGGGCCACCGCCGCGATCCATCGCGTGGCCATCCCTCGGCCGCAGCCGTTCGTGACGTCGCTCGGGAACACGCTAAAGGAGACGTTCTTCCCCGACGACCCCCTCCGGCAGTTCAAGAACCAGCCGCCGCGGAGGAAGGCCGTCCTCGGCCTGCAGTACATCTTCCCCATCCTCGAGTGGGGCCCACGTTACACGCTGGAGTTCTTGAAGGCCGATCTCATTGCAGGGATCACCATAGCTAGCCTGGCCATCCCGCAGGGGGATTAGTTACGCCAAGCTCGCCAACTTGCCGCCAATTCTTGGCCTATGTGAGTTTATTGCAACAAACTCCAAAGATATTTATTTTTTAACCTAAGACCATTTTTAATTTTTTATTTTTTTCGTGCATTAGATTCGAGCTTCGTTCCTCCATTGATTTATGCTATAATGGGGAGCTCGAGGGACTTAGCCGTCGGAACTGTAGCCGTCGGATCGTTGCTGATGGGATCAATTTTGGGGAACATAGTGAACGCCAACGATGATCCTAAGCTCTATCTTCATCTTGCTTTCACTGCCACGTTTTTTGCAGGCCTATTTGAAGCTTCCTTGGGCATTTTTAGGTTTGTTTGGCATAATTATTTTT
>JAPVEC010000040.1:0-127000 GCA_028984105.1 Lavandula angustifolia | reverse complement strand
AAACCAAGGAACTGGCATCTTTAGGTTATAATAGCAGTATTGGGGGCCAAAAAGGAAATATTGATGACCTTGTGAAGGCTATCGCTGGGGTTTCCGTCACAAATCAAGCTGAGCAGCCTAAGCTCAGTAAGAGCGCCAAAAAGCATAAGAAAAGAGCCGAACAGGATGCAGCCAGAGAGCAAAGAATACAAGAGGAGCAGAGCCAGGTTATAAGTGATAGAACAATTGAAGACGAGAGGTTAGAAAAAAAGCTCGAGCCTCTTGGATTTACCATCAATGAAATAAAGCCCGACGGACATTGTCTTTATCGAGCTGTTGAGAATCAATTGGCCCTCCAATCCGGAGGCTCTTCTCCATATAATTACCAAGAGCTTCGCCAAATGGTGGCTACATATATGAGGAAACATGTAACTGATTTCCTACCGTTTTTCTTGTCGGAGAATATGGCAGATGGAGAATCGGAAGACTCCCTTACAGAAAGATTTGAGAAGTACTGCAAGGAAATAGAATCAACAGCAGCTTGGGGAGGACAGTTGGAACTTGGTGCTCTGACCCACTGTCTGAAGAAACATATCATGATATTTTCTGGATCCTTCCCTGAAGTAGAGATGGGAAAGGAATACAAGTCTGGCACGGCCACGGGCTCGTCTAATTCGACCATTATGCTATCGTATCATAGGCATGCTTTCGGACTCGGTGAGCATTATAATTCTGTTGTTCCCATTTCAGCTTAATAGTCATTTTGTATCAAAGAGTTGTTTTGGGATGGTTTTTAACTATCTTGAAACTGGATATATAAACTAGTTGTCATTTTTGTTTATGAGATTGCTCAGACCGTAGCACATTCATGAGGAATGTATGACATTACTGTCATATTCTTGATACTTGCTTTGAATAATTCAATATACTATCATATATTTGAGATTAGTTTCGCTTCTTTTGTTTTTGGTAATTTCGGACTCGGGTTATAACTCCAAACTCTGCTCTATGGAGCAGGCTGTTCGAATAACATAAAGAAATTACCTTCCAATTCCTTTTGCCCAATCTACAACGTAAGGGTTACATTGCAATTGTTTCAAGAGAGTTATTAGACAAATCACGACGGGCTATTTTATACAGTATTGTCTCTTATACTGTTTTTCCTTTCTAGATTTATATATATCAAGAGTTATCATTTATTTTACATCTCATCTATTTCTTATACTATTCGATCTTAAATAGTCTACATATAACCTAGATAATTGAATCCATCTCATCAAATCATTCACTTGCTCCCTTCTTCTTGAGGCTAAACAGGGTGAAATTGAGCAGCAAGTAATTGTGTTTCTTTCTTGAAGTTTGAATTTTCTTTTAGTATCTAAGCCAATATTTCTATCTTAGTTTAGAATCGAGGCAATTTACATTTTTGGTAGGACCTCTCATAGTTGGAGATAACAAATCCAAACTCAGCCCTTACTAGAAGCTATAGAGTTTCTTGAGTGTTTTTGTTATAAAGAATAAAAGTCGAGTCGAAGTGGACGAAGACGAAGACGTGTAACAAAACCTTGTAAAATTTTGTTAAGGAAATCCTTGAAGTTATCAAGAAGATTTAACGTATGAATTATTTTCAAACCACTATAATTCTTGTGTCCCTTAACCTATTTATCATTTTATCTTTTAGTGTTCTGCATCTATTTTTGTACAATAATTTCTATCAGCATCTTTTGAAAGACACAGTCACATGCATACACACATTTCCTATAAGAGGTGTTCAAAACTAGAAGAGCCTACTCATTTCCGCATTTAAACTGTCAGTAATCCCATCACTGACATAAGCGTCAGGCTGTCTAGTATAACACTCTGATCCATTTAAGTCTTCAGGAGCGAAATTCGACACAAGTGCATTCCCCCTCCGTACACCTGTTTTTTCATTTCAGAACCATCTAAGGTGTAATATCAAAAAGTTTATTTCACTCCTAAAGTTAAAAAATCACACATATATATATATATATATATTATATTTCTTCTTTTACTTTAGTTATATTTATTCATAATAAATTAATAACATTAGTACATGATTTGTATAAGTTTCATCTATTATTTAATTTAAGCTGCACTATTTTTTGAAACTTACTACACCATTTTAGGTGTCTATAAGTTTACATTTTATTAATGTTTGAAAATCAGTTACTACAGCACTAAAATTCACATATATATATATATATATATATATATATATATATATATATATATATATATATATTATTTGTATTTGCAAGAAAAATGGTTGAAAGTTTTTGGAATGTTACACCAATTGGGGAGGATAGGAGTGGTTTTCTATTTACGAGTATATTTGGATTCACAAAGATTTGTGTGTCACACAATATAGTCCTTTGTATGTCACACTTTATAAGGTATTGACATGTGGCATATGTGGTCCACTATAATTGATTTTGATTTGATTATTTAATTAAAATGTATTCCACATGTCAAATGATTTGTGCAGGTGATATATAGTGGAGTATAATTGTGTGACACCAAAATCTATTCGATTTAGATTAATAAATTTATAATAGAGATAAAAATGTAAAATGACAACTTATAAATATTTACAAGAATGCCATAATTTATAGAAGTTGCATTTTACCAAGTTAAAAACTTCAACTTTTTCCACCTAAATAGAATTTTATCAAATTTAAGTCACAAATACTAAAAATCAAGTTGGATACTTGTTGCTAATACCATCTTAGTTGAGCACATATTTACATATGGAAGAGATTTGTCCTCCAAAATTTTTTTTACGGCAATTTGTACCGCCAAAAGAAGAAGAATATTTAATCATTTAACTCAAAATATTAAACATATTCTTGATGGGTAGAGTTAACAAATCTCAATTCTGGTATATTATTATTATTAAGTTGTAATATTATTTTATACATATTTATCATATACTGTGATGATAAGGTAAACCATAAAAGTCCATGAGCTCATTCGTAACTTTATAAATAGAAGTATTTGGTACTCATAATAATATACATCTTATTCTCACTTTTTTTATTATTTTCTACTTCTATTTAGTTTATAACACATTATCAGCAAAGGAGTTCTCTTTATAACATATCTAATTTTTGAAAAAAGAGTCGCATACAACAAATAAACCTCCCGAGCAGACTTTCGTGTGCTGAAAGAATTCTTCAAGGCATGTGTCGCCATTTAATCTATTTGCGTGGATGTTATCTTAATATTTGTTGGAGAGTTGTCTCCAATTGGCCGAAAATATTTATATATAAACCAAATCTAATTTTTGAATGTTATGGCAGGAAGAAAGATGCATGAAGTTGTGTACATATATGAAGTTGTATAATATTTTCTTCAAGATCTATTTACAATGGCTCTTACTCCGATCTCAAACGTCATCATTCCCCTTGACATTGAAGACATTATGTCCGGGAAGAGAGTCTGGTTCGAGCATGTTCTCTCGGTGAGAACATTTGGGTTGATTGCATGGCTCCCGTATTCAACGCCTTGGAGAGATCGGGTCTGCTTCCAATTCTCTCCCGTGCCCCGCGCTTTCTTCTCCATCGTCAAGTCGCGGAGTTCTTCCTCAACCTCCGTGAAGATGATGATTCCAATGACATCTCCTCAATCATTGTGAAGAGGGAAGTCCTCGAGAATCAGTGGGAGGACCAGGCTATCCAGATTGATATTACGAGATCAATCGCTATCTTTGCCGATTCAGCGGCCTTTTCAGATTGCGTGTTCAAGGCAGTGTTCCCCAAGAACCAGCTGCTGCCTGAATACCGCGGGTTGGCGTATATGGTCAATCACATAATGACGAGTTCTGCCGGTTCATACGACCAACTCAGCAGGATCCGCGTCCAGCTGATGATGGCCATAGTGGACGTATGAAAAGTGAACTGAAATGCATTCTTCCGAGCCGAGTTCAAGGCTCAGTCGCAAAAATTTGTGGATGCCAAGGAAGGAATGCAGCTAGTCCAGAAGAGGAGTTGCTCTATGGAACGAAAGTCTCCATCTTGATCGAAGACGAGCTGCCCCGAAACGTCTCCTTTGCCAATTCTTTCTACTTCGATGTAAAGTTGATGAAATTCACAACGGCTGCCTCAGCCGAGAAGTCAATAGGGAAGGGCCCAGCTGCTAAGCTCCCCTTGGAGATTGCTCAGTCTCCTGCACCTACTCAGGCGAAGAGACCGAAGATGCTGAAGAAGCCTGTCTCAGAAATGCCACCCTCCTCTCCTAACTCTATAGAGGACTCAGGGTCGGGCAAGCACGCATTACGATAAGAGACAAGGTTCAGCCGATCTTCAGTGAGGAAATTCAGCCAGAGACTCAGACTGACACCCAAACAACTGAGATTTCCTCGGTACATATTTCAATGCGAAACGCACGTCTGAAGGCCACAGACGAGGTAGCTGAAGAGATACCTGAGATCGGGTCGTATCCCAATCTCGTAGATACCGCGATCCATGCGAGGACGCAGATGCGGATCCAATTTCTGGAGTGGGACCTTCTGGAGGAGACCATCAGTGTCAGGTTCCTTTCCACCTTGCTCGAGGAGGAGCATACCCTTAAGGAGGAGATTGGCTACGAAGAGCCAGCTGACGTCTCCTCCCTATAGGATCTTCGTGCAGTCATGCTGATGATGCTGCACAATCGGACTCAAGGAGTTGAGGCACCACCTTCTACTCAGCCTCCTCCGTCTCCACCTCCTTCACCTCCTCAACCGCCTAAGGATGCAGACATGGTTGGATCTGCTGAAGGCAAGGACACATCCAAGGACGATTAGCCACCACCACCACCTTCTACATCAGGTGCAATCGTCCGGACTCCGTCCTCATCTCAGCCCCTGAAGCGCAGATATCAATCTGCTGAGATAAAGGACATTTCCACTGAGTCCATAAATAAGGTCATTAAGCGACAAGCCCACAAGAACCGCAATCTCGCCGATGATGTGAGCAAGACATAGAGCAGGTTTACAGAGGCACAGACAAAGTCCCTGACCGGGCTGACAGCCGAAGTGCAGAGGATCAGCACCCCAACTGCTGTTAATGTTGATGAGATCCTCACGAAGGCACTGGTTGCTCAGAAGACCGACCTAGAAGCCCAATTCCAAACAATTATACAGTCGCTTGCCAAGACTTTTACTGAGGAAGTGGCGACTGTAACAGATCGAGTACAGAAGGCAGTGGAGGAGAGGAATACCCTAACAGCTGAGAGTGTCTCCAATAGAGGTGTAAGTGGTTCTGCTCCGAACCACAAAACCGATGAAACCGAACCGAACCAAACCGAAAAATTTGGTTCGGTTCGGCTTCGCGGTTTGGTTCGGTTTATTTTTTAGGAACCGTTTACATTCGGTTCGGTTCGCGATTTCAAGAATTTTTGAACGGTTCGAACTGAACTGAACCAATATCTTATTTTTTATTTTTTATTTAATATTTGTCTTTATTATATGAGAATGTTATTGGATTTATATATTAGATTTAAGTTAATATCAATTTTAATCTATACAAAGGAAGAGAAATGAGTAACAACTCTATACTTATGAGTTTGGAACGAGTGACATCCTATAAACTATTATTCTTGCATTATTTAGGATTTAAAAAATAAATAAAAAATAAAAAGGTGAACCGGTAAACCGAACCGAACCAAACCATTTATCAGCGGTTCGGTTCGGTTCGGTTCCGATATTTAAAAACACGTCGAACCGAACCGAACCGAACCATTTCTATGTGTTTGGTTTGGTTCCTAAAATGCATAAGAAACTGAACCGAACCAAACCGTTACACCCCTAGTCTCCAAGGCACTGACCCAGCAGCATGCCTCATGCAAGACGATAGAGGAGAATGCCTCTACTGCTGTGCAAGACTACCTGACCAAGTTCGACAAGTCGAAAGATGCGCTGCTGAAGGCCATTGATCAAGCGCATGACAGTCGGTAGGAGTCTTACACGGATGTCGCTACTGACATCGCGAATGGTATGTCCTCTGTCAAGGACTCAGTCAGTGAATTGACCAAGAAGGTCACTGCCCTGGCCACCCTCTTAGATGATGCCAAAAAAGGGGAAGGGTCGAGAACTGCTCAGCTGAAATCAATTCTGAAAGCTGAAGAAGCTCAGCAGCAGGGCGGACAGAGCTCAACAGCTGAGAAGGCTATTGTGCCGGCAGCTGAAGGAGCCACTGAGCAAGCAGTGGGGGAGGTGACAACTTACCTTGAAAATCTGCCTGTTGAAGGCTCACCTCCTCCCGCACCTGAGCAAGACATCAAAGGCAAAGGGAAGGTACTTGATGACCCCAGCCCTCCTAAAGCTCAGAAGAAGCTCAAGTTCCACTCGCGAGAGGAACATATAGCTTTCGATGAGAAGCTCGCGAGCGAACTGGCAGAAAAAGAGGCTAAGCATAAGCCTGCTGCTAAGAAGAAAGGAGTTCATATTCGCTCTCCGCGATCTAAGCAAGCTAGATCAGCAGCAACAGCTAGA
The DNA here is from genome assembly GCA_028984105.1 of Lavandula angustifolia. Classification (NCBI taxonomy): domain Eukaryota; kingdom Viridiplantae; phylum Streptophyta; class Magnoliopsida; order Lamiales; family Lamiaceae; genus Lavandula; species Lavandula angustifolia. The sequence continues at coordinate 120,528 of JAPVEC010000040.1, read as the reverse complement.
GCAGCAGCGACTAGAGCTCAGGAGTCCAAAGCTCAGCAGGCGCAACAACAGTCGCAGAAGTCCAAGACTGACCAGCAGGGCGGAGCCTCAGGTTCTAAATCCAAATCTCAATCGCCTATTGAGTCATAGGAACAGCCTCATGTTCCCTCCTATGTCCCCTCCAAAGAACAAGAGCAGGAGATGAAGGAAATTTGGGACACTATGGAGAGGGCCTTGGACAGGACAGCTGAGGCAAGGCAGATCAGTGCAGCGCGAGAGAGGATTTGACTGGCTGACCTAGAAGCCCTCAGACTGCGTACTGAGAAAGAAGCCAAGGAAAGGGCACCGGTGAAGGATAGGAGTATCCCTCGTACCTCCCGCTTCTTTAGGACTAGAGAGCCCCTGAGTCAGGTGAAGCGCATTTCTTATAAAAGAACTGACAACTGGGTGCCTCTCAAGCTTAATCAGCAGTGGGAACAGATGAAGGTGGAATTCCTCAAGAGATTCCATGTATGGAGAATTGGTGATGTAGATCTTACTTTTGATCAAGATTCTTACTTCAAAGATCTACTGACCCACATGAGTCCAGCTCTCCTGGCTGAGATTCAGACTCTGCTTGACCAGATGGGTCAACCGCTAAAGGCACCTCCCTTTAGGACTATACCTCCTCCCATGACGCACGAAGGCAATCTATGCAAAAAGGAGATATAAGAAGAGATCGAGAACGCCATATACATCAAAGGTCTGAGAGAAGATTATGCAGACGACTTAGCTGATATCAAGGCCTTGAGGAAACGTGTATACAAGAGTTATGACCTTGAGCTCCCAGAGAAGAAATCAGCAGACTTTAGGGCAAGGATGCAACAGTTCAAGAAACAGAAGCCCAGCTGATCTTCTCTTCTTAGTCTAGCTTCTAGTGATAGCTTGTCATTGTAATGTAATTCTCTATCATATATGACAGTATCACATCTTTTGGCCCTGACAATAACTCATTGTCTTTAAGGCTTTCTTTACTTTTCAGCACGACTGATAACTTCAGTGATCAGCTTCTAACTCATCTTATCTGACCTATGTGACTTATATGCTTATCTGCATTAGAATCTTTTCCTACTGATTAATTGTGTTTATCTTACTCTTCTTTGATATATTGCTTATTCTTAGGGGGAAGAACTCTTTTATGATATAATAATAAAAGGGAGAAATATAGGGGGAAATTGCTTCTTATGGGGAACTTGCATCTTAGGAAGATAACTGATAAATGCTGAAATTACATTTGATGATTAGCTATTATATGATCCATTCTGAACCTAGAATATTTGTATCAACCTTGTGCTGAACTTGTTATGATATGAAATTCTGATACATGTCAGTATGCTATAAAAATGTTAACTATAGCCACAGCACTAATACATTCAGCTATCCTTAACTGCCATAGTTTAACTCTGAGTTTGGCTCTGATACATAACCTCATGATCATAAGTTTGCTCTGATATTCTTTACTTGTGATTGCTCTGATTCTCATTTTCTTTTTCTTAGTTAGCTGTATTTGTTGACTGGAGCTTTTTCTTATAATAGATATTCTGTTCATTAGCTATTAGTCTTAACCTTAGCATGTTTTCTGTGATAGAAGATGTAATAGGTTTTGGCATCATCAAATAGGGGGAAATTGTTGGGATACAGATTCAGTAGATGAGTAGATCTGATAGTCGATAGATTTGGATAGATTTCATAGATCCCAAAACTCCAGCTGAATATTGTACCTTCGTATCTATAGCCTAGTCGAGTTCAGTTGTTAGAACTCAGTAGGACAGAGTTCAGTAGCTGCGGGATTCGGAGAAGACCTCACTCAGCGAAGAACTCGGGGATCGAAGACCACGGTTGGACAAAGAACCTCCGGTGAATGCGCCCGGAATTCGTGCCTATGCACTGAAAGCTCAGAAGAAACATCAGTAGGAAAGACACTTCAGTTGCAGGTCCGAGGATTCAGAGGAAGTCAACCTTGATATTTGATAAGTCTCAACTGACAATCTACCTCGACCAATAAGGAGCCGACATCGACCATCTACTCTGACAAAAGCTGCTCTGAAACTGAAAAAGAGAGGAATCTCTACAGTATACCTACTCGACAACATTCAAATTAAAGGAGCCATTTTCCTTGTCGCATCGACACGTGTCTAGAGCCCCCTCCAACGGATCTATTCACCATCGACGCATATAAATAAGAGAAGTCGTCATGCAGAGACGACATTGGGAACCCAAGCTTTCTACGCATAAAACTCTTAGCAATCTCAAGCAGAATCCACTGAGGAACTAGCATCGATTGAAGAACACCTTTAGTTCGTCACTTAGAGTTTTATCTTGTTCCCCTTCTCTTATCTAAGCAAGCTCATTGTAATATCTTTAGCATAGAAACCTCTAAGAAGTTCACATCTTTGTGAAACCGTTCTTATTTGTAAGAACTTCCTCTTAGTTGGAGAAGACTCAAACTCTTCAAGTTTGAACCCTTTGTAAAAGTCACTACGACTATAAGTAGACAATCTGTCTCGTGCACAGATCACTGAGAACTTGCCCAGTATAAATTTCAAGGTTCGCGTCTGTCTAGTGAACAGACCAACTGAGACTTGCTCAGTATAAATATAACAAGTATCCTGCTTTGGTCAGGACAGTGGACGTAGGACCCAGCGTGTCCGGACCACTTTAAAAATCACTATGCTGATTTACTGTTTTCCTTAACTGATCATACTGCATACAAACCGTATTTCACAAACTCAGCATAAAAATCGGTGTTTTCTAACCGAGATGTTTTATAGGGCCTACACTTCCGCACACACTCTGATACTGAATGACTGTTCGACTGACTTAAGCCAGTAGAGCTGAACTTAGTAGAAGATCTTTCTGCCCACACGATCTGAAATATATTTGGCTATCTGACTCAGTTCAGTAGCAAACTCAGCTAGAGATGACTTCGCATTTGAGAGAAATTTGTATTCAGGTGTATTCACCCCCCCCTCTCTACACCTGAACCACGTCTCAGGACCAACAATCGCACTGCCCGTCGCTGCCATCTCCGCCGCTCGAATTCACCCCTTTCCGAACCGCGATTTCGTTCAATAGATTTATGGGTAATGATCCTTGGATGATTTTCCATGAATGGATCCCGGCCGAAATCGTCTATCAATTTCCCTCAATTTTTTGAATTCGTCGCCGAAATAACATGAATTAGAGATGTAAATTTCAGACGTCAATTTCGGTCATATCCGAGGTCGGATGACCCCATACGACCCATCGACACGAAGCTCGTTAGACTAGGAATCCAGCAGCTCAAGCTGATCGTCGATTGAACGCCGGACGTGCAGGAATCGCCGCCGCAAAATGCAGCGGAACCCTAGCCAAACTAGGGTTTTCGGCCAATTTGGGGATTTTTTGGACAGCACGACCACCTCTCCTTTCCGGCGCTATTCCGGATAAACCAGAAATCAAAATGGGTCTTGTGACCTATCCAGATGAAGCTAACAAAACAACGAACAAAACTATCCTAATGAATCGGAAAAATACATTGGCACGCACCCCACACACCTCCTGAAGTCGGCGATAGTGTTCTGACAAAACTAGGTTTTGCATTTTTCCATCTTTCCGTGCTGTTGTGCCTCGATTTTTGTGCATCCCAGACCCAAATACAACATAAACACGTAACACATTGGTTCTATCAACTACTCATAGATTTTCACATGAGAAAAACGTTACAAAGGGATCAAAACAGTGGCTTGCAAGCCGCCCCAAACACGAAAATTACCCGATAACGACGGTAAAAACCCTAGTCATGCTCCTAAAAGCAGCAATAATCAAAGCCTAAACCAGGCTCTGATACCAAACTAAAGGAACAAATTTTTTCTGCCTCCTTCTTATGTTGTAGTAGCTCTGATTATTGTCCCGTTCAGATCTTATGATCTGTGTCCCGACCCTTTTCTTCCTCCGCGTGGTCAGAGAACTGAAAAATAAATAAATAAATTGTCTCTCTTACTCGCGTGTATACGCTTATGAGTATGTGAATGTGTGTCTTCTGATCATGAACAGAATATTAATATAAATATGCTTCAAAACCCAATATAATCTTAATATTTATAGTCCATTAATTTAATTTATCCTAATGGGCTTCCACATCAATTAGCTCATAATATAATAAATTAATCTGTTGGACTACTTTTATTTATCAATTAATTGGCCCAACCAATTAATTCCAGATAAATAATATTATTAAATAATGCAAAATGCATTAATCTATTGATAATGATTTATGAGAGACAATAAATAACTAGGTAACTAATTGGGCTAGATCAGTGATCAAATACAAGAAATAAAGTCGGGCCTCAAATTAATTAATTATCTATGCTCAGCCCAGAGCAATATCAATTAATAACACATATTCATTCCACTAGAGAATCCGTGCTGACTTACCCCTTTAACCCAAGTTGAGCATGGAGTTGTATTTTAGACTTAATCGATCCCCGTATTTAAGATAAAAATATCTGTTAATTAATTAAGCCCACTGACAGCTTAAATTAATTAACATCTTATTATATTACTGAGTAGTACCACTCGACCTTATTAACACACTTAAACTTAATCAACCGGCTAGGTTTAGTGTTTAAATCCTTACGAGTTCCTCAGGGGATATTATCAACACATTCTACTAGGATACGATTGCAAGATACAGACAACCAGCCTGAGCCACAAATGACTACTAGCACCCAAGATACGTAGATCTGGTCGCGATGACGTTCACTTTAGTAGGTCAAAGTGTTAGATAGTCAAATGCACTCAGCTGAAGTCTTACCAAGCTTAAGACCAGCTAGGTCACCGAGATCTTGGTTCTCCACTAGTGGTTCTCCACTAAGGTCAGTCACGATAACACATCTCACTGTGATCCATCAATACACCACTATCAGTGTACCAGTATAGACAAGCAACCAAGACAAACCACTTGTTATCTAAACTGCAGCTTATACTGACAACTTATCCTTAAGTTGTCTCAGTTGTCTCAACCAATTGAGTAGTCTTCTGTGATCTACAACACACTATATATTTATCAAATAGGAGAATAAAACAATGATAAGGACAAAAACACATTGTATACAAGCATAAAAATTGCTTCTAGTATACAAAATCCCAATATGTATTTCACGTAGATACGTAGGAACTCAATGCAATTTACCAATTGAAGTCGGATACTATAATTTAGGTTATCATTGTTTGTTTATTTACATATTCACAACAAATTCTCAAAAAATGCAAGTTAGCTCATTATCCGGTACCCGCAAATAGGATTGACATAATTGTTAAGCCTGTTATGATACTAGCGATATTACAAAGATATGACTTAAGCATTACAATTAGATTGAACTTTGGAACACTTTTTAGTTGATGATTAAATCTACATCAATTATATAACAAACAATATGAAACATAAAAAATATCCATGCGTATGCACAGGTACCGTACTAATTGAGATATATAAAGCGGAAGACTTACAAATCTCCACCTCAAACAAGACAATCACGACTTATCAATGAAGATGATTGTCATAGTGATCTAGCCGATGGTAATGATCACAACTTATCATAGTCCTATCGTGATAAAACACCCTAGCATGATCACTTCATAGAAGTGGAAGATATAACATGACATGATCATTATTGTTATTTACCAACTAATTTAATTTGTCAAAACTAAACAATTTTTTTTCACCACATTTGTGAGGAGGGAGGTGGATTGCACGACTTTGAAAACCATGAGGGGATAATTACACTTGATTGAAACCAAAAGTGACATTTACACCTGCATGAAACCACAAGAGTATTTATCAGTAATCGAAAATTGGATTTCACATCATCAGTTGCACGATAAGCGCGTCTATTTTTTCAAACTCTGTCAGAGGGAGGGTGGAGTGCACCTTTTTTGAAACCTTAAAAGGTCTCGATGCACCTTTCAAAACTAAAAGGGGCTAATGTACACCTTACCCAAACCAAAGGGGGTGATGTGCCAAAACACCCGATTTAAATTATGCAAAAAAGTTCAACATTTAAGTTTAAAATTGCAGTGCTGTGAGTCATCAATTACCTTTTTACGGTTTACAACTAATATTATAGAAAAAACAAGTAATATAATAACTTATTACTAATGAAGTGCAAGATAAGTCCTAGTTATCCATCATTATAAGAGAGTAGAGACAATAGTTAGGACAATGATTGAAGACAATCTCAAACGAAAGGAAAACAAATCACCCACATGTCACGTCTTACATCCCAATATCAAAGAAAAACATAACGAAATACAACAACAATCGATCGCAGATCACCATATGCAACTTCCCCCTCATAATCATTCTGCGGTAATATAAGAGAAGATTAAGACCAAAGAAACATCAGACAAACATATTTACTTACACTCTTAGGTAAAAACTTGAACCATTGTTAGTGAACTTGCACATTTCGTCTCTCTTTTTAATTTTCAATCGGGAATCCGCCCTTTTATATAAGCTACTAGGAGCTTGCATACCTTATCGTGAAGGCTTTATTCCCATGAAGAGAAAATCCGAACTTGAAAGCCCTGCTTTTCATAAACCTCCTGTTCCTCACTAATTCCCTCCGCCGAACGCACAACATCCGGACTGCAGTCGACCAACTCGATGAGCTCGAGTGGTCCGATGAATCCAATATCTGAAGGGATCTCCTCCAACTCATAGCAATGCCTCATAATAAGGCGTTGGAGTCTCGGAAAATCTGCATTTTTCGCCTCCCACGTCTTGAAATTCAGATACTCAATCAATAGATACTTAAGCTTCTCCATCTTATAATCAAGTTTCCACTCCTTCCCATGGAAGGCAAGCTCCCGGAGCTTCAGCACCTCAAGATCCGGCAATGCAGCCACGGTCTTCATATACTCCCAAGGAAGTCCGCAGCCACTCAAATGCAATCTTCTCAACGTCTTCGGGAAGAACTTCTCCGCCTCAACTCCAATCCCTTTCCCGGGGATCGGATTGAGCACCACGAACTTGAAAAACTCGAGTTTGCTCATCTTGGAGAGATCAAATTTGATCGGCTCCGGCCCTTCAATCCACATCACCAATTTACTCAAGTTGGGCATGTTACCAAGAACCTCATCATCAAAAAAAGCAGCATTCACATTTGAAAGAGTTTGAAGGTTTACAAGCAGAGGGTTATTTTCAACAATTCTCGGAGGCATGGTAGGCAAATCAGTTTCTGTAAACCAGAGATGCCTCAGGTGTGGCATCTTCCATATTTCGTCGGGCAAAAACGAAGCACCAATGAATATAATCTTAGGCTCTCGACGAACCATGAGGACTTGGAGTTTCTCAAGCTGGGCTATCTTTGCTGAAATCTTGCCATTGTAAGTGAATGAAAGGTAAGTCAGATGAACAAGTTCAAGAAACTCATCTGGGAATTGAATGAAGTAAACTGTGAAAGCATCCAACACGCGAAGCAGATCGAAGGTTAAAACGAATGGCATTGGGTGGTGATGATGCTGGCCAACATAAAGAAGACTTCTTGCATAAGTGATTGTTCGTGTGGAGTCATAAACTTCTTCCAGACACATGAGAATGTTTCTATGAATCGATACACGTCTCTGAATCTGCACATCGTCGTCGAGTTCTTGAGTGTACTTCTTCCTCGAGTGGAAGAACTTCTCTTTCCCAGCTTCTTGCTCAGCCAGCTCCCTCAAGCTATCGTGCATACCACAAACCTATAAAATCAACAATATACTGAATTAATCTACTTGAAATGTAATTTCCGGATATATGATGTACTTTACAGAAGATCATGAATAATCATTTAAAGATAGTACTAAATATATGCCTTTACCTTCATTCCATCGCTAGAACTTTTCTTGCGAACTGAAATTAGATTTCTATCAATGAGTTCTTTCACAGAGTCCCGCGCCACTACTTCCACATTCCGATCCAACGTAGAAGCCGGTAAAAATCCCTCAGCCACCCAAAGTTTGATGAGTTTCGGGGCACGAATCTCACTATCTTCCGGAAACGCCCCCATGTAAAGAAAACACCCTTTGAGTTTACCGGGCAAGTAATTATAACTCAAAGACAAGATCTCCATGTACGAATTCTCCCCTTTTGAGGCCGCATCAGCCGTATCTTCTTCAATCCTCTTCCAATATTCATGCTTCTCTCTCTCCCGAGAGAGAAGACCACCAACAACAATGAGCGAAAGAGGTAGACCTCCACAATTCCCGGCGATTTTCAATCCGGTGTCCTTCAAATGTGAAGGGCAAGGATCCTCATTAAAGGCCTTATAACAAAGAAGCTGCCAACTAAAATCAAGATTGAGAAGCTGCATCTCATGACTAAACCCAGTAGGTACAATAGTCTTAGCAACAGATGGGATTCTAGTAGTCAGAAGAATCCTACTCCCGTTTTCCTTATCCGGTAAGGCGAGCCTCACCTTATCCCAAACTCTCGCTTCCCACATATCATCAATCACGATTAAATACCTCTGGTTGTATAGCTCCTGATGTATTTTATTGAACAACGCTTGCTCGTCGCCTTGGGTCGTGTAATGCCCGGCTTGATAGTTCTTGCTCTCCATCGAACTCAATAGCTTGGAGTAGATCTCTTGGAAATGGAAGTCTTGAGATACGGTGACCCAAGCACGAATATTGAATTTCTTTTTTAGGTTGGGGTCGTCGTATATACTTCTAGCAAGAGTAGTCTTACCGATTCCGGGCAGCCCGGTGATCGGGATGATCTGGAGCGGCTTCTCTTCCGAGTAGATCTGCTCGGTAACCTTGCGGAAGTCTTCCTCCTGTCCGAAGATCTTAAGCTTGCCGTAGGTGGAAGTAGGCGGCGGAGGATTGTCTGAGAATAGATTTTGCGCTTGCGGGTCGTTCTTGATCCCCTCCGCCGTCTCCACAGCCACTTTCTTGACGGCGTCGATGTCGTCGGAGATTTTTTTGATTGAGATTTGCGAGGAATGGCCTCTGATGGAGTATTCGACCTTGTCTTGGGCTGCGTAGATTGCATCTCGGATATCGATTTGCAGCTCCTTCATTTTGCCTCTCCAGCTTTTGGGTACGAAGGGGATTCGATCGAGGGAGGTTTGCAAGGAGGAGACGTTTCCATGGAGAGATTGGAGTTGGAGCTTGGGGAGATCGGTCGGAATCTGGTCGGAATCTAGCAGTTGCTGCAGAGTCTGCCGGAAAGAAGTTACAGCAGAGTAAGCAGCCATTTTTGGTGTAACTAACTGAAGTTTTGGGGGGTTTGAGAGAGTTTAATCATTTTTTAGGAGATTAATGTTTGAGGAGATTAATGTTTTGCAGGATGATGAGTTTCAAGGTTTTGAAACGATGAAAATATTTTATGATAACAAGTTTTCTTGCATAAAAGTTTTATTATTTCTGTTTTAAATCTGCCATTATTGCTAAGCTTATCGAAGTCAATGAACTTATTTTTGTGGATATAGAATCATAATGTGTGTTTGGAATTGGATCGAGGAGGGAGTGAGATGACTGAATTGAGCATTCTGTCCGTTGGATTTCATTCGTATGGAATCTTTTGTTTGGATTTAAATGGATTGTTGTGAGGGATCTCAATTCCAAATAAAAATTTTAATTGCTAGAAAAGGTTGATAAATTAGTTTTTATTTTACTACTACAGGTATAAATTAGTTCACTATATCAGTATGTTGCTATTTTTATCGACTTGATGCCAAATGACAATGTGACATTGAAGTCTTCTATATTTGAAAAATACCGCTGCATGTCATTAATTCATTATCTTATACTTCCTTCGTCTCGAATATATATATGTTTATTTGACTTTTCACATATATTAAGAAAAAAAAATTAATGATATGAAAGTTAAATAAATGTTGGTATTGAAATATATTGAAATATGAGTAAATTAAAATAAATTAATAACATAATTATATTTGTTATTAGAAAAGTTGGATAAAATAATTTTTTCTACATTATCATATTAATTAGATTTTTAGAAATTAATGAAATATTTAATTAGATATAAAAAAATTATTAATAAATATATAAATTTGAGAGAGATGGAAAATGAGGAGTATATATTTGGGACGGAGGATATATTGAGTAGTATACTTTTGTTTTACCTTTTCCGAGAATAAACCTGCTGAATACATCTTTTATCGTGTAATAACTTGTTCACCGTACAATCCAAAATGAATGTGAAAAGATAGATTTATAGATTAAAATACCCCCTCATCATAATTATCTTATTGTTGTAAATATATTATATATATATACTTACCATATATTGTGATGACCATGTAAACCCTAAAAGCCCATGAGCCCATCTTATACTCTATAAATAGAGGTCTCCACCCTCATAATAATACACATCTTATTTCTGCTCTCTTTATTTATTCTCTATATTCTCTCTAGTTTATTACACGTTATCAGCACGAAAAAGCTTTTAAGAAGTATTCGCGGAGAATTTGCAAGCGAAGGTATCAATATTAGTTTGACTTAGTATGTTCTTAGTTGTCATATTTATGTTATGCCTTCTCATGTCGTCGCCTGCCCAAAATTTAATAGAATCCCATAATTCATATTACATGATTTCTACTTTGTTAAATATATTTAGTATATGCCGAGATATTTCACAATTTGGTTGTGTTTTATTGTGGTGGATTATGCTAATCTTGATTACGTGAAAAAAAAAGGATATGTAGGAAACTATTTGCTTATTTAATTTAATAAGACATGAGTAGAATCATTATATGTGTTGATGGTATTTTCGAGTATATGATGAGAGGTTAATTATTTAATTTAATTGTTGCTTTCCCAAGTAAGACAATTAATAATCCAACGAGATATATTATTATATGCTCTTATAGAGCAATTCATCGACTTTAAATATTACATGCTCTTGAAGAGCAATTGGAAAACATATTTTCAACATGTTCTTTCCGTAAGAAGACAATCAATATTAAATGCAGAATATTACATGCTTTTGAAAGAGCATTTACAATTAATATTTCTACATATATATACGCTTTTACTTATTTATTTATTTGTTTATTTACTTTATGTTAAATCACAATTGTTGCTTTCCCGAAGTAGCACAATCCATATGCTTGAAGAATATCACATGCTCTTAACGAGCAATTCAAACTTATTTATCGAAACGATTTAATTGTTGCTCACAAGTAGCACGATTTAATATTCCTGTAGAATATTACACACTCTTGAAGAGTTATTAATATTATCTATGTATTTACTACATACTTCAATTTTTTTTGTTACATACTGTATAATATTTATATCTATATATACATACAATCTTAATTTGGTGCTCCCGAGCGGACACACAATTAATATTCCCGAAAAATATTATGTACTTTTGATGAACAATTCATATAATATGTCTTATTAATGGACGAATCTTGGTTCTTGAATTATTATTATTGTTGCTCCCAAGTAGACAATTTATATCACAAAGAACATTATATGTTCCTAAAGAGCAATTGGGTTTCTAAAAAATATTAGTCTTTCGCTCTGAAGTGGTTTAATATAAATTAAAATTGTTGTTCTCGAAGAAGAATTTGTATTCCCGAAGAATACTACATGTTCTTGAAGAACAATTCAGGCTTTTAATTTTGACAAATGTTATATGTTCATAACTCTAATTGTTCTTCTTGAAGTAAGACAATTAACTCTACATGTTCTTGGAACAACTAAAACTTTTCATCATATATCACAATAACATACTTTAATTGTTGCTCCCGAAGTAGCACAATTAATATTCTTCGATGAATATTACATGTTCATAAAGAACAATGTATATCTAAAGGTATGTTGTAATTTAAAATATTACCTAATTATATGGAGTGGTAGCAAAAGCTTCTCTTTGAATGACAATTGCATCTCCAATATCCTATTGTTGCTTAATTTCTTTTCAAGAATGGATGTGAGATCCTAGATCTCAAAATTTGCAATTCATTGATTTCGCTTATCATGAAACTAAATTGTTGCTATGGAAGTAGCAGCAATTACATTCCCCGAAGAATGACCGTAATGTGATATAAACATTACCATCACATGTTTGTAGAAATGCCTCAAATATAGTATTTTTATATCCTATTTAACTTTTCTCTTCCAAGTAGCATCATTTATATTCTAGAAGAATATATGTTATTCTTGAATGAAAAATATTATTTATGTCTTGTTGACATTAATGCACTCTTGATATCGATGTTCATTTGCTAATAAGGGGGCATGAGAGAGACAATAGAAATGAAGCATCCCAAGGTAGGATTGCTTAAAGATATAATTGATTGTCCTCCCTAAAACTCGATACGAGTATATGCGATCATAAATTGCAAGATTTTCAAATTTAGTGCATCGAAATTATTGAAGGCTTCGAAGAGCATGTGTCATTTTATCAAATGATATGAAATCAACTATTGAGTTTGCCCTTTACTCTAGTAAGTCCAGAAGAAACTTACTAACTTTGAAGGATATCCATTACAATGGATACCATATTGAAATTATATAAGAAGGTAGTGATTATTTTGCATTTAGCCGTAAGCTAACAAAAGAAAAGTTATCACACTACCACCTTGAATGTATTACACATTCATAAAAATAAGTGAGATAAAACATGTCGTGAACCGGAAGTTCAAAAGAGCTCTATGCTTTGACATGATAAGTTTGGACATCTCTAGCAACTTTGATGCGCAACATAATTGAAAATTCATATGGGCGCTGGCAGAGATCCTGAAGAATCTCTTAATTTCCATGAATGTTCGATTTCTAGAAGAAATCTAGAACTTGTTAGACTGCAAGTTCAAAAACAATGAGCTCAATTCCTTCAAGCAGATTTATCTTGATAAAGCTAGTGAGTTTATTAAACTCTAAGTTCCTCTTGAAGAGGACTTAATATTATATGACTTTGGGATTGAGATTAAATATTTAGTTGCTCATGTCCATCCTCAAAATGAGTTTTGTACGTATAAAAATGCGTCTCACATTAAGATAGTTATTATGATGAAATAACATTTCCAACATTAGTTGGAACATATGTCACATTGGGATTCCTGAAGTAATCAATGTGAAATCTACATCCAACAAAAAGCACAAGAACAAACTAGTCACATTTGGATTCCAAAAGTAATCAATGTGAACAAAAAGTCAAAAGACTCACTTGCAAAAGATTGCGAATCAACTTCTTGATGCTTTAGTATGTATATAAAATAAGTGACAATGTCATACATTTGCTGCAAATAACCCCAACAAGATTTCATGTCCCTGAAGGACAAGTATAAATGATAGCAAATGCATTAAAAGTTCATCAAAAATATGGTCGACCAATTGGTTCTAAAAGAAACTTTGTGTCTAAGAAAAGGGGCACAACATATGAACCAAACAATGACGAAAATGATTAATCAATCAAATGAAGTACCTGAAGAACTACAAGCGTCTAAAAATACTGAGATCTCAAAATATTGGAGAGATCAAATATCGTCGTGGACGCACGACATTATTTTCGCCTTTTAATATGACTCTTGAAATGATAAAAGAGGATCCTCAACGACGATCTATAAGAGATTGTCAAGATTGAAATAATTGGCCAAAAAGGAACGAAGTCATATAAGGTGAATTAATATTCCCTAGAAAGCCGGAAATATTTGGACCTGTAGTTCCAAAATCCGGAAAGTATATCCCCGAAGGATATAAATGTGTCTTTATTACATAGAGAAATGAAAAATTTACGAGTTATAGGGCAATACTCGTAACACAATTTTTCTCTCATAGACCGGGAATTAATTATGTACTCTCCTATAATAGACGCCATTATATTTGCTTAATCAACTTATGTCACAAAAGGCTTGCTATGTGCCTTATAGATGTAGTAAATATCTATCAATACGATTCATTACATAGTGACATATATATAGATCCCTGAAGGATTTAACTTGCTCAAAGCATGTAAGTCAAAAAGATGTTTTCAATTAGACTGTAAAAGTCATTATAAGGGCTGAAATAGTACAACCGTATATGATATAATCATAACGACGAGAATTCCTTGACAGAAGGGTACATAAATGATGACTTGAGTTTGATTAAAACTCCTGAAGAGCATAATACTTATATGTATACTCCGTCCTAATGACTTACATAGAGCAAATCATTATGGATTATTTTATTCATTGATATGTTGATTTTAATATCCAACTCACATCCTTGTCGGCATTAGGGGGAGATATGAAATATAAAAATTGAATGCCGCAAATATCTCATTGGATTAATTATTTAGATTCACGCACTATGAACCAGAAGTTCATCAAATTATTTAGTGCAAAAGGAGTGATTAAAATCTCATATACTTGTTGTGTATATGCACCATGAACGAACTGAAGTTCCTCATAGAAAATATAAATCAATTGATTCTCATTAGCGCCAGAAGCGTGAGAGATTTATTGGTGCTAAGAGATAAGAAGTCCGCGGAATACAAAATTATAACACATCACTCCAAATTCCTGTTGAAGAGGATATGTGAATTATTATGTACAAAAGTACTTGATGAAATCAACTCATGCCTAAAGACGGAGTTCGAAGCAAAATACTTGGGTTGAACTAATAATTGTCTCGACACGTAGATCGAGCATCTTCCCGATGGAGTTACGCTAGTAGACCTACACGAAAGGTCTTTAAAGAGATTTATTGTATTGCATCCACATGCCTATCTAATGGTTGATTCAATCCCTTAAAGTGGATAGAGACTCGTTTAGACCTATAGAAGATAACAAAGATGAGGACCAGAAGTTCCTTAATTATTTGCAATTGGAGAATTTGAAATGGTATTGACCATCCTTTGTTATTTTCGAGACAAATATGATATTGGTCTATTTACGAGAGTAATGATATATTGACATATTTCATGTTATTATCTATGCCGATAATTAAACTTATGTTGCACATATTAGTGTAAACCTTAAAGCTAACCTTGAAGATTGTTGTCTTGAGGGGAGTAACAAATTGTAAATAATCCCGAAGATTGGGCCCGACTCCTAAATGTCAAATGACCACGAAGGTCAAATGGTTGTATTCTTTTTTCCTTCCTAAGTTTTTTTCCCAAAGGGTTTTACTTAGTCAATGTTTTTAACGAGGCATCCAATGCAACACATGAGAAAATGAGTCATTGAGATTGATTCATAAAAGAGTCAATGCAACACATGATCTCCAAAAGAGTGGCGGCATCAACATCCAAAGAAATTCGCTCAAGTGACAACCTAGCGCATTCTTTTTACAAAGGCATTACCAACATTCAAGAAGTTGTTATACAAGATCGATATGCGCCGACTCAATGATCAAGAATGATTATATTGAGATGGAGCAGTGTACTCTTTTCCTTCGTCCGGTTTTTATCCCAATGGGTTTTTCTCAGCGAGGTTTTAACGAGCGGCGGTTTCTTTTAGGGATGGTCAATCGAGGGAGTGTTGTAAATATATTATACATATACTTACCATATATTGTGATGACCATGTAAACCCTAAAAGCCCATGAGCCCATCTTGTACTCTATAAATAGAGGTCTCCACCCTCATAATAATACACATCTTATTTCTACTCTCTTTATTTATTCTCTACATTCTCTCTAGTTTATAACACTTATCTTTTTTTTTTTTTTTGGTTTGTTCCAAATTTAGTATTTGTTTTCTAAATATAATAAATTATACATAATTTTTTAATTAATTTAAAGTTTATATAAGTTTACACATAAGTAATTCTTTTTAAAATTTTACAAAAATTAAAATAGACAAAATAATTGTGACGTATTGGTATCATTGTATGAAAGAGTTTGGAGTTTTGATAGGTCACTGTCGCTGACAAGACACCTGCCTGATCACACTCTTATATGTATAAATAATTGACAACTTGTCTCCTCGTCAACGGTCAACTATATAATTATAGATATGCACATTTTTTTTCTTTTAATATATAATTATTTTTATTTACCTGACCATTTATTGGTTACCACGCGTTTTGCTGTCTGTCCACATTCTACATCTAACCACCCCATATTCTTATCGACTCGTAGATAGAGGTGTTTGTCCCCTTCGGATGGCAAAGTTGGTGAAGGTGGTTGGGCTGTGCCGATAGGTCGCAGGTTGATTCCACTATGTAGTTAACTTTGTGAGCTCGTCACCTATGGTTAGTCTAGGGTGGTTGAACTCTCTCGCGTGTGGTTTGCGGAGCTACTTGCACAAGGAGGCGGGGTTTTACCAGGTCTTGCGTCGAAGGTAGGCTGGGTCTCCGGGTTCCACGTATCAAAAAAAAAAGAAAAATTAATATATTGACTATATTAGATTGAAAAAAATATAAAAAATATTGAATATTTGGCAAATCATAATTTTTGGTACGGTATGGTAACGAAGTTTTTCAGTACGATAATAATATGAGATTTCCGATACTGCGATATACCGTTGCATAACGAAGTTTCGGTACATGCCGTATATCGAACTATACCATGAGATGAAGACACAATTATGATAGCAGAAGAAGAATAAATCATGCAATCTCTTCTTAATAGCTGTACTAATTTCATAACAACCCCTGACATCAACTCATTCACAATAACAGAACACTATGTCTTACTCTATTACACAAGGCAGAGCCACAATAAAAGAAGTAGACTAGTTCAAAACAGAACATGAGTGAATCTCCAGGTCATAACATTAAGTCATCAGAGAAAGTATAGCCACAATAAAAGAAGTAGACAATTAAAAACATAACATGATTAAATCATCCTAAACATTTAGTCATCATGACAGAGCTACAAACATAAAAGGTTCAGACAACATAACCAAAGTCATATCATAGTGAGTTTTAAAAGTTTTGATTGGTAACGACAGATTCGCTGCAATTCACATAGTGAGATGACTATCTTATAAGCTTAAGAGCTTATAAGAAGCAATTCCATGATTACAAGATCCAGAAAGTATATGGTGTACAATTAAAAAGAACAATATCTATACATATTCAAATTAACCAATTTAACAAGTTCATCAATTATGTCCCCTCCCCCCTAAATCTAACAAGGATCAAAACTCTAATACCCTTAAACATAAATAGATTAGGAGCTAAACCACCTAAATCAACACAATAGTACTACTAATCAGCAACCCCTAAGTATGCATAGTCATACAAATATCAAATTTTTCATCATCGAAATGTCTATTGAGCACGTGTGAGCTGAATTTCATCATTTCGGAACCCAAATGATTCACCTTAACCAGATACCCATGCATGAACCAGAGGCTATACATAATCATCAAAAGGAAAAATCTCACCCGAAAATAAGCCGGCAACAAGATTCGTAGCATATCATCTTTAACCTTCTGCATCTCTGCTTCCCTCTCCTCCTCCCTAAGATCTTTCAAAACTTGTTCGGTGTCCACCTGAAACTCCGTCTGAATGGAGAACGGTATTGGAACCCACGAGAGGGAGTTGTCGAAGAGAGGTGCTTCCAGATCTGCGAGACACAACCCGTTGCTCATATCCCCATCTTCCGCCATGAATGGTGTAGTATCTGGTTCTTCAATCACGAAGGGGGGAGGTTCGATAGGAGTTTCGGAGGCAGCTTCGGTGGCAGCTTTTGCGGCTAGAAGCTCAGGCATCATTATCGCGAGAGGGAGAGGCGCAGAGGGTTTCGATAAGGAGCGGCGCAGAGGGAAGAGAGATTCGAAGAGATATGTTTGGGGGCGGAAGTGAATGAGGAGCGTAGAGAGAGAAAGAGAGTGTGTCAATTAAAATAGTTGCAATTAGTAGAAGTTAAGTACAATTAAAAACCCTTATCTTTTTTTCGAATTATTTCCTTATTCGAAAACAAGCCAACAATAGTGGGACACCCCGAAATGGAATACAAGCCAACAATAGCGGGACGGAGGGAGTATCATAGATTCTTAGATTCATAACTTAAATAACATAACTTTATTTGACAAAAACTCACATTATTTATCTACCTTGAAATGGATAAAGATTTTCTTTTTTCAATTTTATAAACATTAACACATAATATTAACAAATTAATACAAAATATGTATATTAATTAATTTTATTGAAAAATAATATCAATAACTCTCTTGGCTTAAAAAAACATAGACAAAGTTTATGATATACCGTTACATATTCGGTATACCATAATTTTTCGACATATCGAACTGCGGTACGGTATACAAAAAGAGCGGTATGGCAACAATATAAAGATTTAATTATATCGATCTTTCGGTATACCGAACTACGGTATATCGAAATCATCAGTACAACAACGATATATTTTTTTCACATATCGAACAATTTAGGTATGGAAAAAATAGTACGGTATACTGTATCGAACACCCCTACTCATAGGTATAGTATTTTATGCAATAAAATATTACTCACTCCGTATAAGTATTTGATTTGTTTTTGGCAATAATATCACAGAAATGGTATTCGTTTGTATATATATTATTTGACTTTTTGACTAATTCAAATATGTCCACACATTATTGTTTTTTTAAAAACAAAACATTTTAATGGTACATTCCAAACGTGAAATAAGGATGCGTAAAGTAGAATGGAGATAGTAGAATTTTAAATGAAGAGGTAATTGTTTAATAATCAAGAATATACATGGGAGTGATCAGCTATTTACTTTTTTAAGTTTAATTAATGTCTTATTTGTCAATCAATAAAATTACATATATATATATATATATATATATATATATATATTTATTTATTTATGTTATAAACTAAATAGAAGTAGAGAATAATAGAGAGAGCGGGAATAAAATGTGTATGATTATGAGTACCAAATACCTCTATTTATAGAGTTACAGAGGGGCTCATGGACTTTTATGGTTTACCTGGTCATTACAAAATATGGTAAGTATATATAAAATAATATTACAACACTCCTTCTTAATTGACCACCCCTAAAAGAAACTATTGCCTCGTAAAACTTTGCCAGAAAAACCCATTGGCATAAAAATGGTAGAAGGAAAAAGAGTACAGCTGCTCCCCCCAATATAGTCATTGTTGACCCTTGAGTCAGCGCATATCGATCTTGTGTACCAACTTCTTGAATGTCGACGTTGATAATGTCTTCGTAAAAGAATCCGCTAGATTGTCACTTGAGCGAATTTGTTGGACATTGATGTCGCCACTCTTTTGGAGATCATGTGTTGCATTGACTCTTTTGTGAATCAATCTCAAGGACCCATTTACTCGTGTGTTGCATCGGAAGCCTCGTTAAAATCTTAACTAAGAAAACCTTTTGGGAAAAAACTTAAAAAGGAAAAAAAATAATACAACTATTTGACCTTTAGGGGTCAGTGTCATCTTCAGGTTTTTTTTTTTCAATTTATCACTCCCCACTTAAGATGACAATCTTCAAAGTTATCTTCAAGGTCCGCACTAATATGTGCAACACAAGTTTAATTATCTTCATAGAGAATAGCATTAAATATGTCAATATATCATTACGATCATAAATAGACCAATATCATATTTGTGTTGAATATAACAAAGGATTGTCAATACCATTTCAAATTCTCCAATTGCACATAAGTAAGAAACTTCTGGTCCTAAAACATATTTGTTGTCTTCTATATGTCTAAATGAGTCTCAATCTAATTCAAGTGATTGAAGCAACCATTAGGTAGCTATGTAGATGCGATACAATAAAATCTCTTTAAAGACTTTTTAGGTAGGTCGACTAGCGTAACTCCATTAAGGAGATGCTCGATCTGTAGGTTGAGACAATTATTAGTTCAACCCAAGTCTTTTGATTCTAACTACGTCTTTAGCATGAGTTGATTTCCTCAAGTACTTTTGTACATAATGATTCACATATCCTCTTCAGGAGGAATTTGGGGTGATTTGTTCTAATTTTGTGTTTTGCAGAGTTCTTATCTTTAAGTACCAATAATTCTCTCACGCTTCTGGCGCTAATGAGAATCAATTGATTTATTTTGCCTATGAGGAACTGTAGTTCTTCATAGTGCATATATAACAGACATATAAGATTTCAGTCACTCATTTTGCCCTTAATAATTTGATGAACTTTTGGTTCATAGTGCGTGAATCTAAATAATTAATCCAATGAGATGTTCACGACATTTTATATTTCATATTTCATATCTCCCCTAATGTTGGCATTGATGTGAGTTGGAATACAAATCACGTACCAATCAATAAAATAGTTCACAATCTTGACGGGGTATACACACAATTTTAAGTATTAAGCTCTTCAAGAGTCCTAATCAAAGTCAAGCAACAAGATAAACTGCTTTGCATATTAGTTTTCTTCTTAAAAACCTAAGAGCAAATATTTTCAATTTGTATCATTCTCTCAAGAGATACACGTTGTTCTTATATCACATATGGCTAGATTTTTTCAGCCCTTATAACAATTTTTGCAGTTTACTTGAAAACATATATTTGACTACGTGATTAAGCAAGTTAATACTTTAGGGATTTTCATGTATAAGTCACTATCTAGTAAATCATATAGATAAACGTTTACTACATCTATAAAGCGCATATCAAGTCTTTGTGAACATAAGTAGATTAATCAAACTTTAAAATTTTGTGTCAATTATGGGAGAGTACATAATCAATTCTCGGTCTTTGAGAGAAACATTGTGTAACAAGTATTGCCCTATATCTCGTAAATTTTTCATCTCTCTTTATAACAAAGACACATTTTCCGGATTAGGAACTACAAGTCCTAATATTTTTCGGCTTTTAAGGGAATTTTAATTTACCTTATATGACTTCGTTCTTCTTTGACCAATTATTTCAATCTTGACAATCTCTAATAGATCGTCGTTAAT
Source organism: Lavandula angustifolia (assembly GCA_028984105.1). Classification (NCBI taxonomy): domain Eukaryota; kingdom Viridiplantae; phylum Streptophyta; class Magnoliopsida; order Lamiales; family Lamiaceae; genus Lavandula; species Lavandula angustifolia. Next base: position 99,662 of record JAPVEC010000040.1, on the reverse strand, counting down.
GATCCTCTTTTAACAATTCAATAGTCATATGAAAGGCGAATATACCGTCATGCGTCCACGATATTTGATCTCTCCAATATTTTGAGATGTCATTATTTTCAGACGCTTGTAGTTCTTCACAAATATCATTTGATTGATTAATCATTTTCATCATGGTTTGGTTCATATATTTGTACCATTTTGTCTTAGTCACAAAATTTTTTTTAGAACCAATTGGTCGACCATATTTTTTACGAATTTTCAATCATTTGCTGTCATTTATACTTGCCCTTCAGGGACATTAATTCTTGTTGGTGGTATTTACATCAAATGCATGACATTGTTACTTCTTATACATATATATATATATATATATATATATATATATATATATATATATATACACACAAAAACATCAAAAAGTTGGTTTCCAATCTGTTGCAAGTGAAGCTATCGACTTCTTGTTCACATTGATTACTTCAGGATTCCAAATGTAACTAGTTTGTTATTATGCTTTTTGTGAGATGTAGATTTCACATTGATTACTTCAGCAATCCAAATGTGACATATGTTCCAACTAATGTTGGAAATGCTATTTCATCATAATAACAATCTTAATGTGAGACTTGTTTTCTACGGACAAATACCATTTTGAGTATGGATATGAGCAATTAATTATTTAATCTCAATTCCAAAGACATATACTCCCTCCGTCCCATAGAAAGTGTCTCATTCCTATGGGGCACGAAGATTAAGAAAATGAGATTACATGGTGTGCATTGTATAACATTTTGACTTGTTAATTTTGGTCCACATATTGTTTGTCTTTTTAAGAAACAAGATACTTTCTATGGGACGGCTCAAAAAGGAAAATAAGACACTTTCTATGGGATGGAGGGAGTAATATTAAATCCTCTTCAGGAGGCATGTGAAGTTTTAATAAACTCACTAGCTTTATCAAGAAAAATCTTCTTGAGGGAATTGAACACTTTATTATTTTAACTAGTAGTGCTATATTTCTTCTGGAAATCAAGCATTCGTGTAAATTCATTTATTAAAAGATTCTTCAGGATCTCTATGTTGTGTCCAGATAATTTTTTTTATTTATATTGCGCATCATAATTGCTTACAGCTGTCCAAAACTATCATGTAAAAGCATAAGACTCTTTTGAACTTCTGGTTTATGACATGTTTTGTCTCACTTGTTTTCATGAATGTGTAATACATTTAAGATGGTAGTGTGATAAGTTTTCTTTTGTTTGCTTCGGGCTAAATACAAAAGAATCACTACCTTCTTATATTATTTCAACATGGTATCCATTGCAGCGGATATCTTTAAAACTTAGTAAGTGTCTTCTAGACTTACTAGAGTAAAGTGCATGTTCAATAGTTAATTTAGTATCATTTGATAGAATGATACAAGCTCTTTGAGAGCCTTCGATGCATTAGATTTTAAAATCTTGCAGTTTAAGATGCATCTACTCGTATCGAGCTTTAGGGAGGACAATCAATTAATATCTTTACGCAATCCTGTTGGGATGTTTCGTTTCATTCTATTATTATCTCTCGCATGCCTCTTATTGACAGATGAACATCGATATCAAGAGTGGATTAATGTCAACAAGATATAAATAATGTTTTTCATTTAGGAATAATATATATCATCAAAAGTACGAGTTGCTCTTTAAGAGCATTTAATATTCTTCTAGAAAATAAGTGATGCTACTTCAGGAGCAAAAGTTAAATAGTATATAAAAATACTATATTTGAAGCATTTCCACAAACATATGATAGTAATATCAATATCACAATATGGTCATTTTATAGGAATTTAATTGTGCTACTTCCATAGTAATAATTTAATTTTATTCAAGAGAAAGGAAATCAGTAAATTACGAATTGTGAGATCTTCTGGATCGCACACAATTACTTGAAAATAGAATTAAACCACAATGGAACATTATGAATTTATTTATGTACCATATAGGAACTTTGCTACCACATTATATGATTAAGACATGAATTAAATTAGATAATCCCTTAAAATAGGCATTGTTCTTCAGGAACATATAATATTCTTTAAGAATATTAATTGTGTTACTTCAAAAGCAACAATTAAAGTATGATTGTTGTGATATATAATTCCAAAATGATAAAATTTAAGTTGTTCTTCAAGAACATGCAGAGTTAATTGTGCTACTGCAAGAGCAGCAATTAGAATTAATAACATATATCATTAATAGATATATTCTTCAACGCTAAAATCGAGAGCTTGAATTGTTCTTCAAGAACATATAGTATTCTTGAGGAATACCAATTATGCTACTTCAGAAGCAACAATTTTAGTCTATGTTAAAATACTTCAGACGAAAGGTTAATATTTTATAGAAACCAATTGTTCTTTAGGAACATATGTATAGTGTTAATTGGGAATATCAATTGTGCTAATTCGGGAGCAACAACAATAACAATTCAAGACCAAGACTCACCCATCAATAAGACATAACATATAATTGCTCATAAAAAAATATAAAATATTATTTAGGAATATTAATCGCGTGCTACTTCAGGAGCACCAAGGTTAAGAATATATGTGAATATATATATATATATATATATATACATATATATATATAGGGAGCATTCCTTGTAATAGATTGGCTGGAGCATTCCTTGTAATATATATATATATATATATAGGGAGCATTCCTTTTCATTATCTTAGTCAGCTTTGATATGTTGGCTGGAGCATTCCTTGTAATAGATTTTTTTACTCAGTAACTGTAGCTCTTAACCTTAGCATATTTCTTGATAGAAGATGTAGTATGTTTTGGCATCATCAAATAGGGGGAAATTGTTGGGATAAGGATTCAGTATGACACTTTTATAGATTTGAAGATCCCAAAACCCGTAGCTGATTGATATACCTTCGTTTCTGTAATAGCTTAGCTTTGAGTTCAGTTGTTAGGAACTCAGTAGGCTAGAGTTCAGTAGCTGCAGAGTTCAGTAGAAGACCTTGCACTCAGCTGATGGACTCAGGACCGAAGAAGTCAGTTGGTCAGCCGACCACCAACTGAATCTGTACAGGAATTCGTGCCCATGCACTTATACTCAGAAGAACGTAGTATGAAGTCACTTCAGTTGAAGGTCCGAGGATTAAGAGGAAGTCAACCTGGATGTTTGACAAATCTCACCTACCAATCTACCTCGACCAATATGGAGTCAACAACGACTTATCTTTTCTGAAAAAAGCTGCTCCCAGACTGAAAAAAGAGGCGTATCTCTACAGTGCACCTACTCATCAACATTCAAATTTAAGGAGCCATTTTCCTTGTCGTTTTGACACTTGGCTAGACCTCCCTCCAACGGATCTATTCACTATTGACGACTATATAAGAGAAGTCTTCATGCAGAGACACTACCGGGAACCCAAGCTATCGACGCACAAAACTCTTAACGCTCTCAATCGAAGAATCCAGTGAAGAACTAGCTTTATTAGAAGAACCTTTCAGTTCATCACTTAGAGTTATCCTTGTTCCCCTTCTCTTATCTAAGCAAGCCTTATTGTAATATCTATAGATTAGAAACCTCGAGGAAGTTCACATCATTGTGAAACTGTTCCTATTGTAAGAACTTCCTCTTAGTTGGAGAAGACTCAAACTCTTCAAGTTTGAAACCCCCGTAAAAGTCACTACGACTATAAGTAGAGAATTTGTCCTACGAACAGATCACTGAGAACCTTCTCAGTATAAGCTTCAAGTTGTATCTGTCTTGAGAACAGATCACTGAGACTTGCTCAGTATAAATATAACAAGTATCCTGCTTTGGTCAAGACAGTAGACGTAGGACCAGTGTGTCCGAACCACTTTAAAAATCTGCTGTGTTGATTTACTGTTTTCTTTTACTGATCATATTGCATTAAAACTTTATTTCATCAAACTCAGCATAAAACCGGTTTTCCAACCGAGACGTTTAATAGGGTCTACACTTCCGCACACAACTCTGATACTGAACGACTGTTCGACTGACTCAAGTCACTAGAGCTGAACTCAGTAGTAGAATTTCTTGCCCACGTGATCTGAAAGTATATTTGGCTGTCTGACTTAGTTCAGTAGCAAACTCAGCTATAGCTGACTTTCGCGTTTGAGAAAATAATTTGTATTCAGGTGTATTCACCCCCCTCTACACCTGAACCACGTCTCACGACCAACAATTGGTATCAGAGCGGTGTTCTTAACTGATCATCCTCTTCTGAAACTGGTCTTGAAGGATAATTGATGGTTTGAAACCGATACCTTCCTCCTTCGTATGTTGTCGCGACTTTGATTGTTGCTCCTGTGTCAGATCTTCTGATCTGTGTCCCGGCCTTTTTCTTCCTCTGGGTGGTCAGAGAACTGAAGAAAATATAATTTATGTCTCTCTTCACTCACGCACGACGTGATTTTAATTTGTGAATATATGTTATCTGTTTCTGAACAGAATACAAATATATATAGGCTTCAAAAGCCAATATAATATTAATATATTTGTAGCTCATTAATTTAATTATATTCCTAATGGGTTTCCATATAATTAGCCCATAATATAATTAATTAATCCACTGGGCTACTAATATTTATCAATTAATTGGCCAGTCAATTAATTCCAGATAAATAACATTATTAAATAATATAAAAATACATTAATCTATTAATAATGATTTCTGAGAGACGATAAATAACTAGGCAACTAATTGGGCCAGATCAGGGATCCAATACAAGAAATAAAGTTGGGCCTCAAATTAATTAATTATCTATGCTTAGCCCAGAGTAAAATTGATTAATAAACACAGATTCATTCCACTATAGAATCCGTGCTGACTTACCCCTTTATCCCAAATTGAGCAAGGGCTTGTATTTTAGACTTATTCGATCTCCGTATTTAAGATAGAAATATCCGTTAATTAATTAAGCTCACTGATAGCTTAAATTAATTAACATCTTATATTCCTGAGTAGTACCACTCGACCTTATTAACACACCTGAACTTAATCAACCGGCCGGGTTTAGTGTGCTAATCCTTTCGAGTTCCTCAGGGGACATTATCAACCATTTTACTAGGATACGGTTGCAAGATACAGACAACCAGCCTGAGCCACAAATTACTACTAACACCCAAGATACGTAGATCCGGTCGCGATGACGTTCACCATAGTAGGTCAAAGTGATAGATAGCCAAATGCGCTCAGCTGAAGTCTTACCAAGCTTAAGACCAGCTAAGTCACCGAGATCTTGGTTCTCCACTTAGGTCAGTTGGGAGAACACATCTCACTGTGATCCATCAATACACCACCTTAAGTGTACCAGTAAAGACAAGTCACTTCTTATCTAAACTGCAGCTTAAACCGACAACTTATCCTTAAGTTGTCTCAGCTGTGATAACTGTTTATATCTTGTCAGTTCAACCAATTTGTTTTGTCTTCAGTGATACCCGACACACCACACAAATCTAACTTTTATACAAGATAAAGGATAACATGTGTAAATATATATATTTATCAGATAGGAGAATAAAATAGTGGTAGGGACAAAACACATTGTATACAAGCATAAAATTTGCTTCCAGTGTACAACATCCCAACAGATTTATCTCGAACAAAGATCCTAGGAAAACCTATTGTCACTGCATCTTGCATCTCTTCATTGGATACTATATCCTCTCTTTCAATAGCTGATATTTCAGGGATTAGGACGGTACCCATGTTATCAATAGAGAACTATGCGGTATGGTGAGTAAGGACCTATTGTTCCGATGGTCGACTCAGTCCTGGAGAAAGGACCTATTGTTCCGATGGTCGACTCAGTCGTACTTGCAGAACCTATTGTTCCGACGGTACAATATTTGACCTCGCTGCACGACAGCATGACCGACGTCCTGGAGAAAGGACCTATTGTTCCGATGGTTGACTCAGTTGTACTTGCTTTGGACGGAGCAGAAGGTGCCCGAACTGGTCTGAAAGTCGCAAAGGACAAAAGCCTCTTCACTCCTAAGGAGAAGAAACTGTACAACCTCGATCGAGTTGCTCGAAACGCAATACTGATGACACTCAGTGATGCATATCTCGGAAGAGTACATGACTGCATGACTGCAAAGGAGCTATGGGATGCTCTCGCAGTTCTGAGCTAAGGAACTCCACAGATCAAATAAAAAAACTGGAGTTAGAACTGTAGAAACACGAGGCATTCGCTATGCTTCCTGGGGAGTCCATAGATGATTTCAGTGCTCGATTCATAAATAAGATCAACATCATCAACGGACTGGGGAAAACGTTCAGCAATAAGGAGACCAACACAAAGATTCTTAGGGCTCTCAGCAGACCCAAGTGGTATTCCTTTGCTACGTGTATGAGGAGATCTGACTTGAATTCTTTTACTCCTGATTATGTATTTTCAGAGCTAAAAGCAGAGGAGTTCGAATTCAACCTCCCACACACCCCCGGTGCTGAAGCTGATGTGCCAATAGATCATGCTTATAAGACATTAGCTAGTACTCCCGGAGTAAGTCCCTCAGCAACAAGCCAGTCAGCTGGAAGCTCAGTGACCATACCTACTGCTGACAACTTGGCTGAGAAGTATGCTCTCCTCACGGTGAAATACCAAAAGGAGAAAGAAATGTTCAGAAGGAATATGAAAAAGGCTTCCCAAAAATATCAAGGTAAGAGAGAACATAATCGCACGAAAAGTGAAACTAAATCTCTACCTGATTGCAGAAATACTGAAGCTGCCCCCGTGGAACAAAAATAAACATCTAGAAGGGATAGCAGAACCTCAATATGTTACAACTGCAAAACATCAGGACACTTCCAGTACGAATGTCCTGAACTCTCAGCAGCTGAAAGAGTTGAAAGGCAAGTCCGACGCGACAAGTTCGTAAGGAAGAGGCAAGCCTACATTGCTGGAGAGTTTTCCAATTGCTCAAGCGATGAGGAATTGTTTATGGAATCGTCTGATGACGATGCCACATTCATGCAATCGAGACAGAAGATGCTGAACCGTGTCTGATGGCTGGAGAAGAGGCTGAGGTAAATTCTAAACCCATTAAATGCCTCTCTTCACCTTGCACACACGACACAAGCTCTACTGCAAGAGAACCGCAGGATGTGGTTCTTGCATATGAAGATCTGCTTGAAGAGCAAATCCAGACAAGCCAGCAGTTTAGTAAGACGATTCAGGAGATGGATATCTTGAAAGCAGAGAATCAGAGACTTTCAAAGAGAAGTCAGGACTCTACTGAGTCTGAAGGACTTGTTCTGAGACTGAAGGAAGAGATTAACTCTCTGATGACTAAGTCTCAAGACCAAGAAGCACAGGTTTCAGCGCTGTCCAAAGATATCTCTGAGAAAGAGACTGAAATTGCTAATCTCAAGGAAACTCTCACACATGCCAGAAAAAAATATGAAGCTCTAAGGAAGAGTGATGAGGTGTGGAGAACCTTGATGACAGAGCAATACCTTGGAGAAAAAGAGAAGTTGGAGAAGCTAGTACGAGCCGCAAAGACCACATGCCACCAAAGAAGGACTTGGTTATACATGTGAAGCCTCCACTTTAGGACAGAAGAGCTCCACCAAGTTGACAGATAGGTTTGTCCAAGGGGTAACTCAACATGCAGAATTTACACCCCCTCAGACAAAGAAGAAGCAGAAGATTCAAGCACCCTAGTCTAGCAACAAGAAGGTGACCCACGGTTCTAGCCCCAAGACACCAAGAGCAAACTCAGGGGTAACCAAGAAGGTCAGGTGGGCTGAACAGTATGGCCACCAACTACTGACTCATCCAGCTCAGTACGGATCGTACTACTATAAGCCAAGAGTCAAAATCCCTAAGGTTCAGAAGATGAAGAAAGTTGAACCTCAAAAGTCTAAGAAGTCAGCTACTCCAAGTTTAGTGGAGCAGACTACTGACAACAAGGGAAAGAAGAAGTCTGAAGCCATCAGGACTGTCAAACAAGTTTGGATCCTCAAATCTAACCATTAAGGACCCAAGCTGAACCCAAAGGATACCTGAATCTGTTTTTGTTTTGCAGGTGCTACAGGACCCTTGGATTGCCGACAGTGGATGCTCAAGACATATGACACATCAAAAGAGCCTACTGACCGACTACGTTCAACAAGATGGAGCCAGAATAGAGTTTGGTGACAACTCCAAATGCTACACAAGGGGATACGACACACTGAAAATAGGAACTGCAATAGTTCCTAGTGTATCTTATGTTGGAGGACTTCAACATAATCTCCTTTCTGTCAGTCAATTCTGTGATAACTCTAATAAAGTGACTTTTGACGCAAGTTTTTGTGCTATTCTTGATAAATCTACAAGAAAAACTGTGTTATCAGGGTCGCGATGAAGAAATATATACTATGCTGAATGGAATACCGCCGAACCTGAAGCTTTCCTGCTAGCACTAGCACACACAAGGTCAGATGACAAGACAACATGGCTGTGGCACAGACGACTGAGTCATCTGAACTTCAAGACAATGAACAAGCTAGCACGTGATGCTAAAGTCAAAGGACTGCCCAACGAATTGTTCAAGAGACTTAAAAATTGTGAAGCATATCTGAAGGGGAATCAAACAAGGTCAAGCAATCCGCCCATTCCGTCACCTTCAACTGATGGAATCCTTCAACTGCTATACATGGATTTATTTGGGCCAGTCAACCCAGTGACGATCAGAGGAAAGAAATACGCTCTTGTAGTCATTGATGACTATTCAATATATACTTGGGTGATATTCATCGCAAACAAATCTGACGTCAAACTTGAGTTGTAAAACTACTGAAGCGGCTGAGAGTCGAGAAAGATATCAAGATTCAAAGGATACACTCAGATCGTGGAACTGATTTTCTGAATTCGATGGTCAAAGACTTCTGTGAGGCTGAAGTAACACGAAACCTCAGCGGCATGTAGGCCTCAGCAAAACGGACTTGCTGAAAGAAAGAACAGAACGCTTAAAGAAGCAGCAAAGACGTTGCTTGCAGATTCAGGTCTTCCATTGAAGTTCTGGGCATAAGCTACTGACACTGCCTGCTACACTGAAAATCGGTCTCTACTGACTCAGATGTACATGAAGATGACTTACGAACTATGGAAAGGGAGAATTCCTCATATTTCACATTTCCATATTTTTGGTTGTCCGTGCTTTATCCACAATAATGGAAAGGACCAGTTAAAGTTCTTTGATAGTAAGTCAGACCAAGGATTCTTCTTAGGATACTCCAGGGTCAGCAAAGCTTTCAGGGTCTTTAACTACTGGACCCTTTGCATGGAGGAAAGCCCTCATGTTGTATTTGATGAATTTATTTCTGTGTTCAGGAAGTTATACTATAAGCCAGAAGCTGAAGAGGTCAGGAGGAAGCTATAGGATATAAGCTTAAAAGACAACACTGAAAAGATCCAGCATTATTGGGATAATGATTCAGATGATGAATTTCAGAATCAAACAACAAGCAATGTGGCTGAGGAGATTGATTCTACCAAACATAATCAATCCCATGTAATTTGGTCAATGAGGAAACCAATATGGTAACTGAGATCTCTATTGAGAATAACAACTCAGGGGGAACTGTCAATGTTCCTGAGCTAAATACCCCTGAACCTTGTGACTCAGTAGACCCAACCCTTGTTACTGAATTACTTCAAACACAGAACAGTACAACTGAAATTCCTAATACTCCTACTGTTTGTGCTGAATCAATTCCATATGAAGTAACAAGACGTCGTCGCTCATGGTTAGATGCTCATTCTTCAGATCATTGGAGATCCTTCAGCTAGTGTCAAGACAAGATCCTGATTCTGTCAAGGAGAAAGTGTCTTATACTCATGTTTCTTGTCAACTGAAGAACCTCAGACAATAGAGGATGCGCTGAATGATGTTGATTGCATCACCGCTATGCAAGAAGAGCTGAACTAGTTCACGCGAAACGACGTATGTGAGCTTGTTGACAGACCTAGACATCAACACGTGATAGGAACGAAGTGGTTCTTCAAGAATAAGCGCGTTGAAAACAACGTCATTGTCATAAATAAAGCTCGACTCGTTGCCAAGGGTTATTGTTAATCCGAAGGAATATATTTTGACGAAACATTCGCCCCTGTCGCAAGATTGGAAGCTATTTGTTTATTCCTAGATTATGCAACACATCAGCAGTTCACATGGATGTGAAGTCAGCTTTCCTGAATGGTGTACTGAAGGAACAAGTCTATGTTGAATAACCGCCCGGCTTTCAGCAGGGACATCAGGTTTACAGACTTAAGAAAGCTCTGTACGGGTTAAAACAAGCACCCAGGGCTTGGTACGATGCCCTCTAAGACTTTCTACTTCAGAAAGGTTTTCAGAAAGGAAAAGTGGATTGCACCCTTTTCAGTATCAAGTCAGGAGAAGACATTTTATTAGTGCAGATCTACGTGGACAACATCATCTTTGGATCAAGGAATCTGACTATGTATCAGAAATTCGAGCAGATGATGAAGGAAAAATTTGAAATGTCGATGATGGGAGAGATGAACTATTTCCTTGGACTTCAAGTCAAACAATCAAAGAAGGGAATATTCATTATTCAAGCCAAATACACAAGAGATCTCATCAAGAAGTTCGGCTGCGAATCCAGCAAGTCAGTAAAGATACCCATGAATACCAATCTCAAGAATAATCATGACAAAGAGGGAGTATCTGTTAACTCAACTGACTATCGTACTACTATCGGTTCTTTATTATATCTTACAACAAGCAGACCTGACATAACTTATGTTGTAGGTGTATGCGCGAGATTTCAGTCGAATCCCAAGAAGAGTCATATAGATTCAACGAAGAGAATTCTTCGTTACCTGAAGGGAACACCTGATATTGGATTATGGTATCCTGCTGATGATAATCTTGAACTAACTGGTTATTCTGATGCTGACTATGCAGATTGCCGAATCGACAGAAAATCAACCTCAGGAACTTGTCAGTTCCTCGGTAGCAAGCTCATATCGTAGTTTTCAAAGAAATAGCATTCAGTTGCAACGTCCACTACTTAAGCGAATATATGGCTGCCGGAAGCTGTTGCGCATAGATACTGACCAAACCTCTAGCTGAGACTAGATTTAACGATCTCTCAGTAGAACTAGGTCTTTTGGATCCTACCGATACGATTCAGTAAATGGTCCAGAAAGTACTAAGTAAGGGGGAACTTACTTCAGTACAACTGAATACTCAGTATCGTCAAAGGTGGTATCAGCTGACTACGATATTCAGCTGACAGGTTATGAGTATTAAATTCAGCATTTGGTGATTCATCATGTCATAGCATTTATTTCCCACCTTTAATGTTCATCATATTACATTAAGTATGTCGTTTTCATTAAACTTACGACATTCCGTAAAACTGACTGTGGCGTATTAAATGCATGTCATTTCTCCTATTATAACATCCCATCTGAGCGGCACAGTAATCATAACCTATTATAACATCCCATCTGAGCCGTCCACTTTTTAAAACCTGATTAATCTCAACCGAATGCTTGAAAACTGCCTCATATTCAAACCTGAATATATATACGCATGTCATCTCTAACCTAGATCACTTTTCCGCCATTAACGAAGAATTTGTGCTCTCTGCATTTGCCTAAAACTTACATTAGAGCTCTACTGCACGCTAAGCACATTCTCTTTAGTAAGATTTCTATAAACTAAATATTTTACTAACTTACTCTATTTTTGAGTGCTAACCTCTGTTTTGCAGATTTCAGTTGTTAAAATGGCGTTATTCGTTCCCATCAGCAATATTACCATCCCGGAAGATATGGATGACATCATTTTAGGGAAGCGGGTACTTTTTGAACCCGTTCTGTCCGTAAGGACGTGTGGCGTGGAGTGTATGACGCCGGTTTTTTATTCTCTAGAGAGATCGGGCCTCCTATCGATCCTCTCTAGCTGTCTGCGTCACCATCTTCCTCGCTATGTCACTAAATTATTCCTGAATTTCCGGAAGGATGACGACTCAAATGAAATCTCATAAGTTATTTCGAGGCATGAGGTCCGTCCCAGTCAGTGGTAGGACAGGGCCACTCAGTTGGACGTGGCAAGGTGTCTTTGTGTCAGCTTCGAGCTGGAAGATGAAGGGACACCAACCTTAAGGTACAAGGAGTCTGAGGTCGATAAGTGCCTGTGTCGATTCAGCGGTCAAAAGAGCATCGTCTTCAAGGCGGCTTTCCCTAAGAGTTAGCTGCTTCCGCAGGGCAATGGATTGGCTTACATTGGCAATCATATTCTGACGATCTCAACGGGATCTTATGATCAGCTATCCCGCATCCGCATCCAGATTATGATGGCGATAGTGGATGAGGCCCCCATCAACTGGAACACTTTCTTCAGAGCTGAATTCAAAGCTCAGTCTCAGAAATTTGTAGACTCTGAAGATGGCATGAAGCTCATTCCGAAAGGAAAGCTTCTCTACGGGACCAAAGTGTCTATAATGATCGAGGACAACCTCCCCAACAAAGTCTCCTTCGCGGATACCTTCTACTTTGATCAGAGGCAGCTGAAGTTTGTCAATGCAGCCACCACTGAGAAATCAATAGGGAAGGGACTGGCTATTAAGCGCCCCTTGGAGATCACGCAGGATCCCCTTCCTACTCCGCCGAAGAAGCAAAACAGGACTTGAGGCACAGAAAACTGACCTGACTGGCCAGATCTGTTGAGGATTCAGGGTCTGGAAAACATGACGTGACCTTGAAAGAAAAGGTGAAGAGAGTTCTCTCAGAGGAAACTCAGCCGGAGACCCCCCGCTGATACTCAGGTTGCTGAGAATTCCTCACTCCCGACTTCAGTACCGAACGCTCAACTGAAAACAGCTGATGAAGTCGCAGATGAGATTCCAGATATTAGTGCCCATGCTGATCTCATGGACATAGCGGTCTGCGCCAGAGTCCAGATGCGCCTTAGATTCCTAGAGTGGGATCTACTGGAAGAGGCCATCTGACTGAAGACCCTATCCACTCTGATGGAGGAAGAACTACAACTGAAAGAGGAGATTAGCTACAAGGAGCCATCTGATACTGCCTCTATGGAGGACCTAAAGGTCGTGATGCTCATGTTGCTCATAATGCAAGGAGCTCAGCCTTCCTCCACTCAGCCTCCTCCTTCTCCTCATCCATCTCCTCCACATGATGGATCACCCAAGAATACAGACGAGGGAGGATCTGCTGAGGGTAAAACTCCCACGGATGATCAGCCACCTCCTCCTCCTGCATCAGGCCAGATCATCCAGACTCCATCCTCGACTCAACCGCAGCCCAAACACAGATATCAGGCTGCTGAGATCAAGGAGCTCACAACAGAGTCCATTAATAAGGTGATCAGGTGTCAAGCACACAAGAATCGGAATCTTGTCGATGATGTGAACACTAAGTGGAGCAAGTTCATTGAGGCTCAGACGAAGAAGCTGACCATCCTTACTACTGAAGTGCATAGGATCAGCACTCCAAGTTCTGTTAATGCTGAAGAGATCCTCACCAAGGCACTTGAGGCACAGAAGACTGACCTGACTGTTCAGTTCCAGAATATACCGCAGTTGCAGGCCAAGCTATTCTCAGAAGAAGTGGCGGCTGTAACAGGTCGAGTTCAGAAGGCAGTTGAGGAGCGGTACAAGTTTACAGTGGATAGTGTCTGTAAAGTACTGACCCAACAAAACGAATCCTGCCAGGAGATCAAGAAAGCTGCTTCTGATGCTGTTGAAGACTACCTCACCCGATTTGACAAATCCATCGATGCTCTACTGAAAGCTATTAATCAAGAGCGCGAACAAAGGTGGGAGACTTACATAGACACAACTACTGATATTTCCTCAGGCATGACTATGGTCAATGCCTCAGTAGAATCTCTGACTCAAAAGGTTACTGCCCTGGCAACTCTTATTGATGATGTCAAAAAGGGGGAAAAGTCCATATCTGCTCACCTCAGAGCCCTCCTTAAGGCAGAAGATCAGTAGAGAGAACCTTGTTCAGTAGCACAGGGGGAAGTTCCTGCTAAGGAAACTACTGACACAGCTGTGGCTGAGGTGGCCACATACTTAGAAAATCTTCCCACTAAAGATTCGCCACCTCCAGCTGCCAAGAAAGATGATAAGGGCAAGGGTAAGGCTCCAGCAGACCCTAGTCTGCCCAGAGAGAATAAGCTGAAGTTCAAATCTCGTGAAGAGCAAATTGCTTTTGACGAGAAATTGGCCAGAGAACTAGCTGAACAGGATGCTAAGAAGAATCCTGCAGCAAAGAAAGGGGTACAGATCCGATCTCCAGAGCCTTCACACACAAGATCTAGTATCCCCAGACAGTCCAAAGCTTCAGTAGCAGCAGCTAGATCCCAACAATCCGAATCCGGACAGTCCAAGTCTGAGAAGCAAGGCGCGTCTGCATCTATATCTAAATCTGCATCGCCTGCTGACTCAGAAGAGCAGCATTTGCCCTCAACGGTCCCCTCTAAGGAGCAAGAGCAAGAGATAAAAGAGATTTGGGACGTTTGTCAACTAGCACTAGACCGTACAGCTGAGGCTAGGCAAATTAGAGAGGTAATAGAGAGAATTCGTCTAGCCGACTTAGAGGCCCTTGATGAGTCGTTTTCGTACTTAGTAATTTCAGGCCGAAAAGTGCGTCAATTGGCCAACCGGTGCAGTCGCAGTGGCGAAAAATGCAGGTTTTAGGTGTTGACGTGGCATGATGATGAGGATATTATTTGGCGTATTTTGATGAAGAAAAGGCACGGAATTGATGACGTGGGCGCGGATTTGTGGAGAAGGAAAAGAATCAAGAAGATATTTTGTGGTAGTTGATGAGTCGTTTTCGTACTTAGTAATTTCAGGCCGAAAAGTGCGTCAATTAGCCAACCAGCTGTGCCGCACCGGCGTATAATGCAGTTTTCGTCTGGCCATATGGCGAGGATGACAAGGATATTATTTGGCGCGTTTTAGTGAAGAAAAGGCGCGGAAATTTGTGATAAAGGCACGGTTATGTGGGAAAGGAAAAGATCAAGAAAATATCTTATGGTAGTTAAGGAAAGATCTTGTTTCCTTATCTACTCAAATCTTTTCCTTATCAAGATCTAACCTATCTTGGAGAGGAAGAAAAGGAGGAGTATATAAGAGGATGATGAGGGACGAATTGGAGCACACATTCCGGCCATTGCTCCCTTCCGATCCGCTGACCGCCGCCGCATCACCGCCGCCGACCGACCGACCGCTGAAGCCGAACACCGAACCACTTCCGTCCAGAAATCCGTAGCTTAGAAGTTGAAGAAAAACAATCTTTAAATTTTCGTCTTTTATGTTTTTAAATTCCGTAGTTGAATTCTAGTTTTAATTCCGTTTCGAATTTAATCGTTTTCTAGGAACTTAATATTTTACATTCGAACATCCTTTAATATTTCAATTCAAGTTTTCAGTCAATTTCGTAGTCTTTAATATTCTGTTATTTCGTGCCCTATTTAGTTTAAATTTCGTGCATGCTAGATTCAGGGTTATTCATGTTCATGTTTCTGTTCTGTAAACTGTCCCAGTTGCCCAACCGAAGCGTCAGCATGAGTAGCTAAACTTTTTAGGGTCCGGCAGAATGTGAATACACACGTGAACAGTACATGAGGCTTAGGTGCTCATAATTAATCAAAAGGGTTTCGGGATAATTCTGAATTAATTAATCTGGCTAGTAATTTAGGCTTGATCACCCTAGGTTGCACAGTCTGTAGCTAACTTAGTACTTCCATCGTTTATCGTGGAACAAGGCTAGGTAAGTAGCAAAAATATTCGTAAGAGTAATTGGATTAAACCGATAGGAGACTATTAGATGCCCAACATACGAGTAGGCTCCTATACTAGGCTCCCTTAGTTCGATAAAGCTGTCTAGCTATTAAATCTATTGATTGCCCAACAACGTAGGTTGTAGCTAGGTTAGGGAAGTACCCGTTTCAATGCCCAACATGGCGGTTACCGACTAAGTAAGTGGGAGTGAGGATCACGCAGTTTAAGTTACGGTGGTCTATGACTAGTAGATTCTTGAGATTAATTCATATTAAGTGCCGAGGATTGGAATAACGTGTATATGAATATTCTGCTGGACCTGCCTTTCAGTTGCCCAGTTAATACAGTTTAATTTCCGTTTTCAGTTTTTATACTTGCTTTTAATTTTACACGTTCTTAGTTTAATAGGAAAACCAAATCTTGCATGGTTGCTAACCAAAACCCTAGATAAGTAGGAAAATAAAGTGTCTAGTCGTCCGTTCCCTGTGCTCGATACCTGTGAACTATACTGATTTAATTCTCTGATTTTGTAGGATTATTTGGTGCAATACAGCGATCACCAGTAGTTAAGGGAAGATCTTGTTTCCTTATTTATCCAAATCTTTTCCTTTATCAAAGATTTGACCTATCTTGGAGAGGAAGAAAAGGAGGAGTATATAAGAGGGTGAAGGGGGGACGAAATTGATAAGCCTTGAAGACCAAAAACACGTCCCCAACCGCCACCGAACCATCACCACCGCAGACCGCCGAAACCGCCAACAACCACCGAAGACTTCCAACCGATTTCGTAGCTTAGTTGAAGAAGAAAAACATCCTTTCATTTCCGTCGTTTATGTCTTTTAAATTCCGAAGTTTGAATTCTAGTTTAAATTTTGTTTCGCAGTTATTCGTTTTCTAGGATCTTAATATTTACGTTTGAACATCATTTGCTATTTTGATTCAAGTTCTAGTTTAATTTCGTAAATTTAAATATTCTGTTCTTTAGTGCTTTAATAGATTTAATTTTCGTTCATGCTAGATCTAGGGTTATTCCTGTTTTTGTTTATGTTTCTGTTCTGTAAACTGTCCCAGTTGCCCAACCGAAGCGTCAGCATGAGTAGCTAAACTTTTTAGGGTCCGGCAGAATGTGAATGCACACGTGAACAGTACATGAGGCTTAGGTGCTCATAATTAATCAAAAGGATTTCGGGATAATTCTGAATTAATCTGGCTTGTAATTTAGGCTTGATCACCCTAGGTTGCGCAGTCTGTAGCTAACTTAGTACTTCCATCGTTTCTCGTGGAACAAGGCTAGGTAAGCAGCGAAATTATTCGTAAGAGTAATTGGATTAAACCGATAGGAGACTATTAGATGCCCACCATACGAGTAGGCTCCTATACTAGGCTCCCTTAGTTCGATAAAGCTGTCTAGCTATTAAATCTATTGATTGCCCAACAACGTAGGTTGTAGCTAGGTTAGGGAAGTAGCCGTTTCGATACCCAACATGGCGGTTACCGACTAAGTAAGTGGGAGTGAGGATCACGCAGTTTAAGTTACGGTGGTCTATAACTAGTAGATTCTTGAGATTAATTCATATTAAGTGCCGAGGATTAGAATTACGTGTGTGTGAATATTCTGCTGGACCTGCCTTTCAATTACCCAGTTCATTCAGTTTAATTTCCGTTTTCAGCATTTATAATTTCTTTTAATTTTGCAAGTTCTTAGTTTAATAGAAATCCCAAATCTTGCGTGGTTGCTAACCAAAACCCATAGATAAGTAGAAAAATAAAGTGTCTAGTCGTTCGTTCCCTGTGTTACCTGTGAACTATACTGATTTAATACTCTGATTTTGCAGGATTATTTGGTGCAATACAACGATCACCAAATTGGCGCCGTTGCCGGGGAGCGGTGTTAACTAGTTTTCTTTAATTTTTCTACTAATTTTTCTTATGTGCTTTTTGATGTTGCATGAGCAGGTCTTCCAAACCTAATCTGATATTTGATCCTGAGATCGAGAAAGCAGCAAAGAGGAATAGGAAGGAGACAAAGCTGCGAAAGCAACAAAATCTGTCCAAGGCAGCAGACGTCATAACTGCCCAACTAGGAGACAGAACATACGTCGTTGATCCGATCAGCGACTCAGAACCAGAGACTATTTTGTTCGATAGAACAAGGCAAAACACTCCAGTAACAAGCTCAGAATCAGAGGAGGAAGAGATGGAGGACGAAGTGCACAATCCACAACCCTTGAAGATGAATGCAGGATCGCTTGACATGGGAGCGGACCTACCCGGTCCAATCCAAATCACTACTATAGAATAAATCGATGTCAAGCTGAACATGGTCGCTGCCATGCCCAAGTTTTACGGAAGGACGAACGAGAATCCAAATTCCTTTTTGGCATCGTTCAACCAAGTGTGTAATCTGCACCAGCAGGGCAACCTGGACGCTTTCAAGCTCAAGGCCTTTCCATTCACTCTCCAAGATGGAGCACAAGCGGGTTCTCAAGTCTAAAACCGAACACGATCACAACGTGGGCCCAGATGCGTACGATTTTCTTGAAGAAATACTTCCCACAATCAAAGACAAATGCATTAAAGAAGCAGATTTCCAGGATTTCTCAAGAAATCGATGAAACCTTTGGCGTATACTGGAGAGATTTGGACGACTTATCGATAGTTGTCCAAACCATGGCTACTCGGATGTAGAGCTTCTACAGATTTTCTATCAAGGAATGACAGATGAAGCTAAAGCCATGGTTGATATCGGTCTGAGAGGGAATTTCCATACAAGCCTCTACGAAGATGCCAGAATTATAATCGAATGGCTTGCGGAGTCTACCTCGCAATAAAAAGGGCCGAGACCAATAAGGAGAGCTGTAAGTTGGTCTCATTCCGACTACTTGGATGAGATTGATAATAAAGTAGAGGCAAAGTTCAGCCTATTGCAAGACAAGCTCGACTTGATACTCAAGCAAAACGCTATTGCCCCAAGCCGATCAAATGCCGATCACGCATGTGGAGCATGTGGAGAAAAAAGACATACATCACTATAATGTCCGGGAGAAGAAGCCAATGCAGCTGGAAATTGGAGCGGGCAGCAAGGAGTTCATCCAAACCTTCGATGGAGGCAACCGGAAGAACAATTTTTCAACCAAGGAATCCGCCTCAACAACAATTTCAGCAGCCATACCAGCAACAACAGAATTATCAGCAGCCATACCAGGCTCCTAATCAGAATAGCTATCAGCAGGCGTATAGGCCTCCGCATCAAAGGCAGTTTCAGCAACAGAGTGCTCCAGTTGCCCAACCGGAGCACCAAAATCCATTGGAAAAACTATTGGCTGAAATGGTTTCTTCACCAAAGGACATTACTGCATTTCAACAACAAATACAGAAGGAGATGATCCAAACTCAACGAGAGATGAATCAAACAAAGAAGGACCAGCAAGCTACGATGGATCAACTGGACAAGCAGATGAGTAAGCTGAATTCTACCATGCAGGAGATGAAGAATTCTCAAGGGCAGCTTCCAGCTTAAACCCAACAAAATCCAAATGCCCATAACTGTAATCAGATTACGCTGCGTGGAGCAAAAGAACTGCCTGGCCCGATTGTGCAAGCGAGACACCCAGAAAAGCTGGCAGAAAAGAAGAAGGCTGCGGAACAGCCTGCACGACCCTACCGACCAGAAGAACAGCATGCTGAAGATGCTGAACCAGAACAGGAAGAGGAGGTTGTCCCGACTAGCCAATCGGAGTCTGAACCGATACTTCCCCCACCATTTCCGGAAGCTTTGGAAAGAAAGAGAACGCCGAACAAGGAAAGCAAGGATTACATGAAGTTGTTCGAGAAAATGGAGATAAATATCCCTTTCCTTGAAGCCGTAAATATTCCCAAGTTCGGGAAATTTGTGAAGGACTTCATTACTGGAAAAGTTCCCAAGTCCGGGAAAGTTCTGTTCGATCACACAGTGTCGGCAATCATACAAAAGATGCTTCCTGCTAAATGTGCTGACCCAGGTATGTTCACACTTCCCTGTCTGATGGGTGATGTCATGATTAAACAAGCCATGTGTGATCTAGGAGCATCTATAAATGTTATGCTTTTATCTGTATATAATCAATTGGTAGGAGCTGAGTTAATATCCACTAAGGTGATTATTCAATTAGCGGATAGGTCATGCATTGCTCCGATTGGTTTATGTAATTGACACAAATGATAGGGAAGTTGAAGGAACTGCGGGAGTGTTATTGGGTATGCCGTTTTTAAAAACTGTAAAGACAATAATTAATGTGGATGAGGGTTCAATAAGTGTAGCATACCATAATGAAACTTATGTTCATAGGATAACTGAAGCACTTAAGAAACCCTACGATCATGAAAATGAGAATGCTTTTTCTATTGACTCCATTGATGCAATTGTCCAAGAATATCTTGAGACGTATGTGGTGCAGGACAAAATGGAAGTTACCTTGACTCAAGGGCTGACCGAGGAAGATGTCAAAGATATGAGGGATGAGGAGATCAGAGAAAGTATCCTAGCTCTGTACGCAGCCCCAAAGTTCGAAACTGTCAGTAAAGTGTCTCAGTTGCCCAACCGAGATACTTATGAGAAACTGTTGCCGTCAATCGTCAAAGCTCCGAAGCTGGAACTTAAGCAGCTCCCTTCATATCTGAAGTATACATATCTAGGAGAGAATGAGATGCTACCCGTCATCATCAACAAGGAGCTAGATGACAATCAAGAAGCGGCATTGCTCGAAGTTCTGAGGAAGCATAAGAAGGTTATCGACTGGACTTTAGCTGACATTACCGGCATAAGTCCCGACGTATGCGAGCATTCTATCTTGATGGAGCCTGATAGCAAGCCTTTCCGCGATCAACAAAGGAAGCTCAATCTGAATATGCGGGAGGTCGTATTAAAGGAAGTTTTGAAGCTGCTATCTATGGGTATAATTTACCCCATATCGGACAGCAAATGGGTGAGTCCCGTTCACGTCGTACCAAAGAAGTCCGGATTCCAAGTGGTGGAAAACGAGAAGAATGAATTGGTTCCGGTACGCTTAGTGACGGGATGGCGCATGTGCATCGATTATCGGAAGCTGAATTCGGCTACACGCAAGGATCATTTCCTGCGTCCTTTCATCGATCAAATGCTCGAGAGACTTGCGGGGCAAGTCTATTTCAGTTTTCTAGATGGATATAGCGGCTATTTTAAAATCCATGTTCAAGATGTGGATCAAGACAAGACGACGTTCACATGTCCATATGGAATGTTCGCCTACCGGCGAATGCCGTTTGGTTTGTGTAACGCGCCGGGCACCTTTCATAGGTGCATGATGAGTACATTCTCAGACCTTATCGAGAATTGCATAGAAGTCTTCATGGACGAATTCACCGTTCATGGTGACTCTTACACTGCGTGCTTGAAGAATCTAAACAAGGTCCTAGCCCGGTGCGTAGAAAAGAATTTGGTATTAAATTATGAAAAATGCCATTTCATGGTGACCGAAGGAATTGTGCTCGGTCACATTGTTTCAAGAAGAGGAATCGAAGTCGACAAGGCCAAGGTCGAATCCATAGCCAAGTTGTCGTACCCTACTACGCCAAAAGAAGTTCGCGGTTTTCTAGGGCACGCCGGTTTTTATCGGCGCTTTATCAAGGATTTCGCGAAGATAGCTCAACCATTGACAATGCTACTACAAAAGGAGATCGACTTCGATTTTGATGACAAGTGTAAGGAGGCCTTTACCCTCCTGAAAGACAAGCTCAAAATAGCTCCGGTGATGCAGCCGCCGGATTGGAACAAACCCTTCGAAATTATGTGCGATGCCTCCGATTGGGCAATCGGAGCAGTGCTGGGACAGAAATCCAGAAAGGAGAGCCACATGATTTACTATGCATCTAAGACATTGAATCCGGCTCAATACAACTATTCCACCACGGAGAAGGAGCTGTTGGCAATAGTGTTTGCCTTTGATAAATTCCGTTCTTATTTACTCTGCTCAAAGATAATCGTCTATACCGATCACGCTGCCGTCAAACATCTCCTAGCAAAGAAGGAATCAAACCACGACTTATCTGATGGATTCTTCTTCTACAAGAATTCAATTGGGAGGTGAAGGACAAGAAAGGTGCTGAAAATCATGTGGCGGACCACTTAAGCCGACTAAATCAAGAAGATGATGGAGAGCCAATCAATGAGACCTTTCCGGAAGAACACTTATATGCTGTTCCAGATATTGTTTCCAGCCTTGCCCAGCTGCTGTCGGAACAGTGTTTTGCAATGCAAGTTCAGAAAGTGTCTCAGTTGGCCAACCGAGACACCACCGAGTCGAATAGCTTGCATCGCGGGTAAGACTTCTAATTTACCTTGGTTTGCTAACATTGTGAATTACTTGACATCTAAGCAGCTTCCACCCGAGTTTACTCATGCTCATAATGCTAAGTTAAAAAGCGAGTGCAAGCAATATTTTTGGGACTCTCCAATTCTTTGGAAAATGGGAGTCGATCAAGTGATTCGCAGATGCATAACCGAAGATGAACAAGAAGACATTTTATTCCACTGCCACTCTTCTGCTTATGGTGGACATTTTGGTCCAAAAAGAACCGCAAGGAAGGTGTTGGATGCGGGATTCTTTTGGCCACACCTACACCTCGATGCCTACAATTACTGTAAGTCCTGTACGTGTTGTCAAATGACCAGAAATATATCCATGAGAGATGAAATGCCCCAAAAGCCCTTAAGATTTTGTGAAATTTTCGATGTATGGGGCATGAATTCATGGGTCCGTTTCCTCATTCATAAGGGAACGTGTACATTTTACTTGCCGTCGATTATGTTTCTAAGTGGGTCGAGGCGAAAGCCACCAAGACTAATGATTCTAAAGTGGTTGCAGGATTTCTCCGTACTAATATTTTTTGCAGATTTGGAGTGCCCAAAGCCATAATAAGCGACCAAGGCACACACTTTTGCAACCGCACCATAGAATCATTAATGAAGAAGTATGTAGTAGCTCACCGAGTCTCTACCGCTTACCATCCTCAATCGAATGGTCAAGCTGAAGTGTCTAATAGAGAAATCAAAGCTATATTGGAGAATACTATCAATCCATCAAGGAAGGATTGGAGTACGAGGTTAGATGATGCCTTATGGGCTTATCGGACAGCTTATAAAACTCCTCTCGGAATGTCTCCATATAGATTGATTTTTGGTAAGCTATGTCATCTGCCTGTGCAACTGGAGCACAAAGCTTGGTGGGCTGTAAAGAAAATCAACATGGATCTAACCGAATGTGCTAAGGAACGAAAATATCAGCTTCAAGAGTTGGACGAGATTCGAATGGAGTCCTATGAAGCGGCAATGCGATACAAGGATCGTACTAATACATGACATGATAAGGCCATTCGTCTGAAGAAATTTGAGCCGGGGCAACTTGTCTTGCTGTATCAATCACGCCTACGGATCATGCCGGGAAAGCTTAGGTCCAGATGAATTGGTCCGTTCAGAGTGCGCTCCGCTTGGCCAAGCGGAGCAGTGGTCATACAGAAACTCGATTCGGACGAAGTTTTCACCGTCAATGGCCAACGCCATAAAATCTACCATGCAACCGCTATGATGGAAGATGTGGACGAGCAAGGCTTGTCCATTCCCTCTTACGTTTGACTATTAGAAGAGGAGGTCTAGCCGAAGACTCTAAAGAGAGGCGCTACCGGGAGGCAACCCGCGTTTGCTAGTTTCATTTTTATATTTTTCGTATTTTTATTTGTTTTTATCGTTTTTATGCTTGGTGTTTTCTTCTTATTTTTCAGATTTTGGCTAAGGAAGAAAAGGGCTAAAGAGTGAGGAAAAAGAAATTGTTGTGGTGAATCTAGAAGAGGAGAAGTTTGGAGGACCAAATTGTAATTTTGGAAAGTTGGAAGGACCCAATTGATGTTTCCAAAGTTTTTGAAGGGTCAAATTGAAAGAAGGGAGCTTTGTTGGGGCCAATTGAAACTCATAAAAATTGGAGGACTTAATTGCATAAAGATGGGGTTCATTCTATCAATTGTGCAAGTGGAGGGGTCAAAGTGAAATGTTTTGTACTATAAAAGGGGAGAGATCATGAAACCCTACCCACTTGACACTATTCAACCATCTTTCTCTCTCTAAGGCGCCGCCCTCCTCCTTCTCTCTACAAGTTTTTCAAGTTCCACCACCACAACCTGATCAGTTGTGCAACCGAGATACTATGTCGCCGAAGAAGAAGATCGGACTCCGAGCCGCTGCCCAATGGTTCACCGTGTACAGAGCTGACCCGGAGACACAACGCCGCCGCGCCACCGCTGCTGCCGCCGCCCAAGCCATTGTGCCCTTTAATCAAGTTCCCTTCGACGATGCCGAAGTCTCACCTCTGCCGGTATTCACTTACGAACCAGAGCCCGAGGAAGACCCGCAAGATCAGTTTTCAAACTTTGTCACGGAGTCTTCTTCTCTTCCGAAACCGCCAAGGAGACGGTTACGAAGTTCTACGGGAGTTCGAATTCAAGAGCCAATCCAACCACCACGTGCGGATCTCACGGAATCTACGCCCGAGGAGTCTCCCGAGCCTATGCCGCCGCCGTCTCCACCTCGCTGATCTTGTGCCCGTCGGTCATCCGTCCGACATCCCGACGAAGCCTCGTCCTCTCAACCGCCTCGTTCTCCGTAAATGGTGTACGAGTGGTTGCCATTTGTGGATGAAGCCCGAGTATCTCAACCGGCGCCACCACCGCAATATTACGGAGGCGTGAATTGGATGGAGAGTATACATGGTGACTAGCCGAGCGAAGACCAAGACTTGGACTACGTGTCCGATGACCACGACGGCAACTACGAAGGAGACTTCAACTTAAGTGGTCTTTCTCTAGTCGATTCCGGCTCCACATCCGCCTTCCCGCAAGACAATGAGTATGGTAATCGCACCATAATCCACTTGGACACGCCCGAAGCCGTCGCCGCACTCTCTCATTTTGAGATCGAGTACATGGACGACCGGAACATGGAGCGCGAAGGAAAGGAGTATCGGAGCGGATGCCTCATCGACCGCGAGTTTCTTCACCGAACGGGTAACTTCATTCCCTTCTTTACCTATTTTGGTCGAATTGGTTGGTCTTGGTTGCTAAAATCTCATCATTATATTTGGTACAAGGAGTTAGCTAGAGAGTTTTTCAATACTTTCCATTTTGAGCATGATAAAGCCTTGTATGAGCCATGTATAGCCTTTCGCTTGTTTGGGAATGATTATCATCTTTCTTTGGCCGAATGGAGTGCGCGTTTAGGCATCACGACTTTTGATCATTTTCTTGAGTTAAGGTATGAGATAGGTTCGCATTGCTTGCCGAACAAGGATCCTCAATACATAGGATCGATCAATGCATGGAGGCTCTTAGCGCCGAGCGACCCGGAGGACTTTCAATCCTCGGGCTCGTATGTGTGCTACATCGAGGATCCTGCTCTCCGCCTATGTCATCAATACCTAGTCCACAACCTCACCGGTAAGAATACGGCCTTTGACAAGGTAACGGCTAATGAGTTGTATTTCTTATGGTGCATGCATGCCGGCCGACCGGTAAACCTAGGTTTCTGGATTGCCAAGAATATGTTCAGCATAGCTAGTCACACCGCACGACACCTCACGTTGTGCCACTTACTTGCCATGTTCATTGAACGAAACTTTGTGATCTATGATGCTCAGTATTTAAGTCAAGTGCCCCCTCCCACTTTGTTTGATATGTCCTTGTTGAGGCATTCTCGCTTAGTGTATGAACTGCCTAACCGGGACATCCAGTTTAATCCATCGGGACCTCGTGTCTTGAGTGCATCTTCGAGTGTAGGTGGAGATTCTGTGGAGCTGCTGCGCACTGACCTAAATACCTTGGGATGCCGTGTTGACCGCCTTCGCCGCACCGTTATGAGCCGACTGCCTCGCTTGCCCAAGCGAGGCGCCAAGTAACCTTTCTCCCCAATATTTGTTTTTCGTTTTTTTTGTTTTCTGTTTTGAGTCAGTTTTTGTGAGTCTTTTGTGTCCTTATACTTGAAAGGGTTCAAGTGTAAGGAGGGGTAGTTTATTTTATTTTGTTTTGTTTTAGTATGTTCTTACACTTGAAAGGGTTCAAGTGTAAGGAGGGTGTTTTTGTTTTTATTTTGTCATGCCTTCTCTCTTTGTTTTGTCTTTTCTTCTTGCTCGAGGGCGAGCAAGTTTTAAGTGTAAGGAGGGGGGTATTTTGTGTCGAAGCATGCCAAAATTTTTGATTTTTGAAGTGTCGATTTCTATGCTCAAGCATGTCTTATTTGTGCTTTTGTGTTTCAATATGCTTGCTTGTAGACTTTGTAAAAATTAGATCTAGGCACATATGTTTATGTAATTTGGGATGACGAAAAATAAACTTTGTTGGATCGAATTTTATTAACCACTCACTTAAATTAGATTTGAGCCTAAAGTAGGACACTTCCTACTATTTCTTTTGAGAGTGTTTATCCGCAAAATTGCAATAAGTTTGAGTCATTTGTGATATATGATAGGAGGCACTAGGAATTTTTAGCCAAATGGCCGCGACAAAATATTTCCGACCCTAAATTATCCCCTAGTGAGCTAAGTTGAGCCTTGACCGATTCTTTCATATGAGTTAGTAAAAATTTAGCCAAGGCCTTTTTAAACCTTCTATTGACCCATGTTATTGCATGTCTTATAAACTTTCTTATGCATGATAGATGTTGTTTAGAGGATTGTTAAATATGTCCTCTGCCTACCAAAGTAAGAAGTACTGCAAAAAGATTTGTATAGGCCGAAGTTTGAATGTATAAGCTGCGAAAGAAGAAAGCAGATTTTTAGTGGCCTAGTTGCCCAGTTGAGACAGTCTGTACCCAGAATGTGGAAAAAGAAGAAGAAAATTTATGCCACGGAGAAAATACATATGAAATATTCAGAAAAAAGAAAAAAGAGATGTGGCAGAAAAAAGAAAAAAATGGGTACATAAAATAATTGTAGCATTTGTTCAAAATTGTTAAGGGGTGGGATGTTTTAAATTTTTGTATTGATTGCACAAGTAAGTGAGTTTGGCATGCATAACATTGAATTATAATTTTTGATGGAGCTTAGTACCCCTAGGACCCTTACCAACATCAATTTGTCCAAGTCCTCAGCCCCATTACAACCTAATGAGAAAGATCTCCTTGATATTGCTATTGTGACGATCTCTTATCGTGATTGCGTGAATTTATTTTTCTTGAGTGGCTTGAACCGGACCTAGATTAGTTGAGTGATGAGCGAACCTTGAGGAGATCCACATTGTTTAGATTTTGACCAAGTTGATATATGTGTGCTTAGTTTCGAAATTTGCATCGTCTACTTGCTTGATGAGATTATATTTGCATGATTTGATTTGTTTGGCTAGTTAATTGGTGTTGAGAATTTTGGATTGATTGGTGTTGCTTCATGTCGTCGTTTTTCATGTTTTTATTTGAGTCCGTGTGTCATTTTCGTGTCTTTGTTTTGTTCGTGTCTTTGTGTCCTTGTTTTGTCGTGTCTTTGTTTTCCTTGAGTCTTTTATTTTTGTTTTGTGTCTTGGGGATTGGCCGAAATAACTAAGTACTTATCTTTTTCTTTCCTTGTACTCGAGGGCGAGTATAAATCAAGTGTAAGGATATTTGATGAGTCATTTTCGTACTTAGTAATTTTCGGCCGAAAAGTGCGTCAATTGGTCAACCGGTACAGTCGCAGTGACGAAAAATGCAGGTTTTAGGTGCTGACGTGGCATGATGACGAGGATATTATTTGGCGAATTTTGATGAAGAAAAGGCACGGTATTGATGACGTGGGCGCGGATTTGTGGAGGAGGAAAAGAATCAAGAAGATATTTTGTGGTAGTTAAGGGAAGATCTTGTTTCCTTATTTATCCAAATCTTTTCCTTTATCAAAGATTTGACCTATCTTGGAGAGGAAGAAAAGGAGGAGTATATAAGAGGGTGAAGGGGGGACGAAATTGATAAGCCTTGAAGACCAAAAACACGTCCCCAAAACCCGAGCACACAATCCGACCATTACTCCCTTCCGATCCACCGCCGAACCGCCACCGAACCATCACCGCCGCCGACCGCCGAAACCGCCAACAACCACCGAAGACTTCCAACCGATTTCGTAGCTTAGTTGAAGAAGAAAAACATCCTTTCATTTCCATCGTTTATGTCTTTTAAATTCCGAAGTTTGAATTCTAGTTTAAATTTTGTTTCGCAGTTATTCGTTTTCTAGGATCTTAATATTTACGTTTGAACATCATTTGCTATTTTAATTCAAGTTCTAGTTTAATTTCATAAGTTTAAATATTCTGTTCTTTAGTGCTTTAATAGATTTAATTTTCGTTCATGCTAGATCTAGGGTTATTCGTGTTTTTGTTTATGTTTCTGTTCTGTAAACTGTCCCAGTTGCCCAACCGAAGCGTCAGCATGAGTAGCTAAACTTTTTAGGGTCCGGCAGAATGTGATTGCACACGTGAACAGTACATGAGGCTTAAGTGCTCATAATTAATCAAAAGGGTTTCGGGATAATTCTGAATTAATTAATCTGGCTAGTAATTTAGGCTTGATCACCCTAGGTTGCGCAGTATGTAGCTAACATAGTACTTCCATCGCTTCTCGTGGAACAAGGCTAGGTAAGTAGCGAAATTATTCGTAAGAGTAATTGGATTAAACCGATAGGAGACTATTAGATGCCCAACATACGAGTAGGCTCCTATACTAGGCTCCCTTAGTTCGATAAAGTTGTCTAGCTATTAAATCTATTGATTGCCCAACAACGTAGGTTGTAGCTAGGTTAGGGAAGTACCCGTTTCGATGCCCAACATGGCGGTTACTGACTAAGTAAGTGGGAGTGAGGATCACGCAGTTTAAGTTACGGTGGTCTATAACTAGTAGATTCTTGAGATTAATTCATATTAAGTGCCGAGGATTGGAATTACGTGTGTGTGAATATTCTGCTGGACCTGCCTTCAATTGCCCAGTTCATTCAGTTTAATTTCCGTTTTCTACATTTATAATTTCTTTTAATTTTGCAAGTTCTTAGTTTAATAGAAATCCCAAATCTTGCGTGGTTGCTAACCAAAACCCATAGATAAGTAGAAAAATAAAGTGTCTAGTCGTCCGTTCCCTGTGTTCGATACCTGTGAACTATACTGATTTAATTCTTTGATTTTGCAGGATTATTTGGTGCAATACAGCGATCACCAGCCCTCATGCTGAGAATGGAAAAGTAAGCAAGGGAGAGGGTACCTCAGAAAGACAGAAGTATACCCACCTCTTCCCGATACTTCAGGAGAAGGGAACCAGACAGTGATGTGAAGAGGATAGTCTTCAAAAGAACTGATGACTGGGTACCTCTCAAGCTGAATTAGCAATGGGAGAAGTTGAAGATGAACTTCATAAAGAGATACTATGTCTGGAAAGTCGGAAGTGAAGACAGTACTGATGCTGATACATACTTCAAAGACTTCCTGACTGCTGTGAATCCAGTTCTCCTTGCTGAAATTCAGACGATGCTAGATCAAATAGGCCAAGCGCTTAAGGCTCCTCCTTTCAGAATTCTTCCTCCTTCGATGACTCATCAAGACAATCTTTGCAAGAAGGAGATAGAAGAGGAAATCAAGGAAGCCATCATTAGCAGAGCGCTGAGGAAAGATGATGAAGAAGACTTAGCGAAGATCATGGCCCTGAGAAGCAGAGTATATTCAAGTTATGGCCTTGAGCTTCCGAAGAAGAAGTCTGCTGACTTCCGCGCTCGCAAGCAGCAGTTCAAGAAGAAGCCGAGCTGACCTCTCTTTCTCTCCTTAGTCTAGCTTCTGTAGTGATAGCATGTCATACATTGTAATTCTCATTCATCTATGACAGTTATCACTTTAAGCCATGACAATTACTCATTGTCTTTACGGCTTTATTTACTTTTCAGCACAACTGATCACCTAAGTGATCAGATATATATCTATCTGATCCTATGTGACTGATATGCTTATCTGCCTTAGAATTATTCCCTGCTGATTATTTGCGTTTGCTCTAATCTTCTCTGATACTTTGCTTGTACTTAGGGGGAAGGGCCTTATATATATGAAATAGTGGGAAATTGTTTCTTAGGGGGAACCTGCTTTGTAACGACATTATTGATAAGTGTTGAATTTACCTTTGATGATTAGCTACTAAGAAGTATGATCTATTCTGAGCTTTGATTGTTCTGTTTGTATCGGCCCTGATATCTTGTGAATGTGCTGAACTTATTTTCTAGCCCTAATACTTGTCAGTAGAATATCTGATAACTTCAGCATGTTATAACTATGTTAATTGTATTAATTTCTGTAAGTTTTGGTACATTCAACATTCCATAACTGTTTTGTTTTAACATGGATCTGATCCATTACTTGATATCATAAGATAGCTCTGATATTCTGTTTACTTGTGATTGCTCTGATTCTTTCTTTTCATTATCTTAGTCAGCTTTGATATGTTGGCTGTAGCATTCCTTGTAATAGATTTTTTTACTCAGTAACTGTAGCTCTTAACCTTAGCATATTTCTTGATAGAAGATGTAGTATGTTTTGGCATCATCAAATAGGGGGAAATTGTTGGGATAAGGATTTAGTATGACACTTTTATAGATTTGAAGATCCCAAAACCCGTAGCTGATTGATATACCTTCGCTTCTGTAATAGCTTAGCTTTGAGTTCAGTTGTTAGGAACTCAGTATGCTAGAGTTCAGTAGCTGCAGAGTTCAGTAGAAGACCTTGTACTCAGCTGATGGACTCAGGACCGAAGAAGTCAGTTGGTCATCCGACCACCAACAGAATCTACACAGGAATTCGTGCCCATGCAATTATACTCAGAAGAACATCAGTAGGAAGTCACTTCAGTTGAAGGTCCGAGGATTCAGAGGAAGTCAACCTTGATGTTTGACAAATCTCACCTACCAATCTACCTCGACCAATAAGGAGTCAACAACGACTTATCTTTTCTGACAAAAGCTGCTCCCAGACTGAAAAAGAGGCGTATATCTACAGTGCACCTACTCATCAACGTTCAAATTTAAGGAGCTGTTTTCCTTGTCGTTTTGACACGTGGCTAGACCTCCCTCGAACGGATCTATTCATCATCGACGACTATATAAGAGAAGTCTTCATGTAGAGAAACTACCGGGAACCCAAGCTATCGACGCACAAATCTCTTAACGCTCTCAATCGAAGAATCCAGTGAAGAACTAGCTTTCTTAGAAGAACCTTTTAGTTCATCACTTAGAGTTAACCTTGTTCCCCTTCTCCAATCTAAGCAAGTCATATTGTAATATCTATAGCTTAGAAACCTCGAGGAAGTTCACATCATTGTGAAACTGTTCTTATTGTAAGAATTTCCTCTTAGTTGGAGAAGACTCAAAATCTTCAAGTTTGAAATCCTGTAAGAGTCACTAGGACTATAAGTAGAGAATCTGTCCTGCGAACAGATCACTGAGAACTTGCTCAGTATAAGCTTCAAGTTGTATCTGTCTTGAAAACAGATCACTGAAACTTGCTCAATATAAATATAACAAGTATCCTGCTTTGGTCAGGACAGTGGACGTAGGACCCAGTGTGTCCGAACCACTTTAAAAATCTGTTGTGTTGATTTACTGTTTTCTTTTACTGATCATATTGCATTAAAACTTTATTTCATCAAACTCAGCATAAAATCGGTTTTCCAACTGAGACGTTTAATAGGGCCTACACTTCCGCACACAACTCTGATAATGAACGACTGTTCGACTGACTCAAGTCAGTAGAGCTGAACTCAGTCACATGATCTGAAAGTATATTTGGCTGTCTGACTCAGTTCATTAGCAAACTCAGCTGGAGCTGACTTTTGCATTTGAGAAATGAATTTGTATTCAGGTGTATTCACCCCCTCTCCCCCCTCCCTCTACACCTGAACCACGTCTCAGGACCAACAAGATTAACTTATAATTTAATGCATTTGAACTATATTTCATATGCATCATAATATTACACATAGGCATCATATGCATCATAATATTTCATATGCATTATAATATTACACATATGAATCATATGCATCATAATATTTCATATGCATAATAATAATACACATCGACATCATAATATTACAGACATATTTTATGCATTTATGTATTCTAATTGATGAATCAATATGTAAGAAATAACACATATAACTATTATAATTATGCATGAAAATATGCAAAGTAATACATAAAACATATTATAATTATTGCATAAATTTATACTAAATAATACTTCATTAATTCGAATTAATTAATTAGTTCAATACAATTTGAAATAAGTCTGAAATTGGAATCATTTTTATTGAATATTATTATTAATTGCGATGAATTTTATTAGTTAATGCATCAGTCATCACCATTAATCATGTAATGCATATCAATAATTGAATTTATTTTAGGAAATTAGTTAAACTATGAAATTAAAAAGTGAATACACTATAATCAATTCGATGCCAATTTCAAAAATACGTTACTTAACATATGCAATGTAAATTACATTAATAACCTTTTAGCATGTATTACATTTAATTTAATCAATTTAGTCCTCATTTAATAACAACCATAGATTAGAATAAATCAAGTGGACCTAATTAGTTCTCATTTATCATTTAAGGTTGGAGTTCTCATAAGATCCCTCATATATATATATATATAGGGTGTGGTTCCCGTGTGAACAGTCCTTATCGTGTGAACGTGTGAACACTTCACTTTAAAGACAAACGTATTGCACTTTTTAGGTAAATTTACTGTACTTTAATATTGCAATTTACGGACTGCACTTAAAGACAAATGTACTTCACTTTAAATACTGCACTTTAAATTGCAGTATCTTTGCCTTTAAAGTGCAATACATTTGTCTTTAAAGTGCAGTGTTCACACGTTCACACAATAAAACACAATAAAAGATTGTTCACATTTGAACCTCCTCCTATATATATATATATATATATATATATATATATATATATATATATATATATATATATATACAATATGCAGGAAAAAAACTGAGGTATATAGCAAATATGTAGATAATATTAATAACTCTTCAAGAGTGTGAAATATTTTTCGAGAATATTAAATTGTACTATTTCTGAAGCAACAATTAAATCATTTCAATAAATAAGTCTGAATTGCCTGTTATGAGCATGTGATATTCTTCAGGAATATGGATTGTGCTACTTCAGGAGCAACAATTGTGATTTAATATTAAATACATAAATGCGTATGTAGAAATATTGATTGTAAATGTTCTTCAAGAGCATATAATATTCTTCAAGAATATTGATCATGCTTCTTCTGGAACAACAATACAAGTTAAAAATATGTTTTGGAATTGCTCTTCAAGAGCATATAATATTCTTCAAGAATACTAATTGTGCTACTTCAGGAGCAACAATTTAGGCTAACATAATTTTAAGAATTAATGAACTTGATTTGCACTTCTAAAGCAATTGATGTTCTTCAGGAGTATTAATGTGATGTGTCGATTTTATACCCCTCGAATTCACCCAGTTCTGACGCTTACCTTGTCCAAGTTGATGCTGTTTTGTGCGCAGAAATGTCTATTTTCAGCAGGTTTATGATCAGATGATGAGGTGGCGGCCCGGAGCTGATTTGGAGATATTTTGGCAGTTTTTGAAGATAAAACGGGATTGAGATCGAGAAGGAAAGATATGCTGAATATTTGGAGTTTAAAGATATTTTAGGACTGGACTTATACAAGGAAAAGGAATCTTCAAGATCAAGATTTAAAAGATATGCCCTAAGATATCTTTCCTTTTGAAGATCAAGCTCCAAATCTATATAAAGGGCTGGAGACGGACATCATTGAGGACCCCGATCTACACCACAATTCAGAGCTTCAGTAGTTTTAGTTTCGTCCCTAGCCATTTCGTTCTTAATCCCGTAGCTTAGATTTTAATTTCCGCACAAAAATTCCAAACACTTTCTTTATCGTTTCTTAGTTTAGCTGCTTTTAGATTTCAAGATTTCAAGACTTCGGTATTGTGTTCAGATTTCCAGTTTCAATTCAAGTTTCCATTCAGTTAAGGTTCGGTATTCTTTAAATTTCTCGTACTTTAATTACGTTGCATGCTTTTCTATTTTCGCACTTAATTTCTGTTCTGAATATATTCGTTTCGTTCTGCTTGTCCAAGTTAAGTATGCGTAGCTAAATTTTTTTAGGGCTTCGGCGAGGGTGACGAATATGAGATACAAACTTTGTGAGATCTAATTGTTCGTAGTAATTGAAGACTAGGGTTTCGACTTAATTCGGGGCAGAAAGATTTAATTGGATTAACTTAAACCTGATCAATTTAGGTTATGAAGATTAGTGCCAGATTGTTCAACAACTTAGGTGGCGAAACTATCGTAACGGTAGTCGAATTAAGGAGGTTAATCATCTATGTCAGCTTGTCCAACAACGGTAGAGATTAAAATTGGGTTCCTTCCTCGTAATGTTATCTAAACTTTAAATCTAGGTTTGTTCAACAAGCTAGGTTGTGGTTAGGTTAGGGAGTAGTGGAAATTTGTTCAACAAGCCATTACCGACTAAGTAAGTAGGAATTGGGGTATGTACGTGACCAACATTGTATCCTATAACTGGTTGATCTTAGGAATTGATTAAATCTATGCATCCATGATCGAAGTAGTTGTCTCATACGAGTTACCCGAAGCCGAGTCCGCCTTTCTCTAATTGTTTATTTTATATCTACTTTTCTTGCTATTTACTTTTCTTTGCCTAGGTAGTAAACCCCAAATTTATGCGTGGTGGCATCACCAAAACTCTGATCAAAAGGATAAATATTGTTGATTTTCATTGTTCCTCGAGTTCGACCCCCGTTTCTATACTAATTATAAAATTCTAAGTGTGTGCAGGAATTTTATTTGGTGTGAAAACAACGATCACCAAATTGGCGCTGTTGCCGGGGAACGGTGTTTCTAATTAACCGTGTTTACCTTTTTGATCTTTTGTGCTTTAACTAGTTTATGAGCAGGTCTTCCAACCCGAACCTCGTATTTGATTCTGAGATCGAAAGAACCGCAAGGAGGCTAAGGAAGGAGACAAAGCTGCAAAAACAGCAACTGCCGAAGCAAGACACTTCGTCTGTCCAAGCAGAAGCTGAATCTGAAGACGTTCTGCTTAGCCTAGCAGAATTCTTTTCTGAAGGAAAATTTGAGACTGAACTCGAAAATATGGCCGACGATCCGAATAATCCGAGGCTAGATCAGTTTGGAAAGCATGGTGGTGAAGATCTTCCAACACCAATCCAAATTGAAGGGCTCCCTGAGCCGATTGAGATCAAGTATGGGCTTATCCAAGCTCTACCAAAGTTTCATGGAATGAAGAATGAAGATCCATTCCGCTTTTTGAATGAGTTCGTGAGATTCTGCAATGCTCAAAAGAATTCGCATGGAACAAAGGAACAATTCAAACTATCTGCTTTTCCATTTGCTCTCACGGACCATGTAGGAAACTGGTTCACAAGTCTACCCGCAAACTCAATCAGTACTTGGACAGAGATGAGACAAAAATTTTGGATTGCTACTTTCCGCCATAAAGACCAATGCATTGCGCAAGGAGATCTTTGGAGTCCAGCAGGAGTTTGATGAAACACTAAATGGATATTGGACTCGATACAAAGCTCTCATCGAAAGTTGTCCAAATCATAATTTTTCTAAGGGAGATTTGCTGACCTACTTTTATCAAGGAATGACAATCACTACACAGAATCTTGTCAATTCATCAAGTGGAGGAAATTTCTCCAGTTGCAGAGTCAATGATGCCGAGAAGATTATTCAAGAATTGGCTAATGTAACTAAAGATTATGGAGAAGTTCGTATCATAAAAAAATCTGCAAATTCAGCTGATTCCGTAGATCTGGAGACCAAACTGGATACTAGTATGGAAAGGATGGATAATCGTTTTGAGAAGCTGGAAAGGATGATGGACTCAAAGTTGGAGAAGATGATGCACTCTATGTTGGAAAAAACATCTTTAGTCAACTCGGCTGAACAAATATGTGGAGCATGTGGACAATCTAGACATACCTCATTGCAATGTAATACCCAAGCAAACCCTGCTGAAGATTGCAACGCGATTGGGAATTGGAACAACAATCAGCAAAAAAGAGATCCTTACTCCAACACCTACAATCCTGGATGGAAGGATCACCCAAATCTGAAATGGGATAATCCTCCCAAGCCGCAATTTTCCCAGCATCAACCACAAATGTTCCACCAACAACCACAACAACAAGTCTATCTCCCTCCTAATCAAAGGACTTATCCAACAAATCCACCGCTTTTGCCTCCACCTGCCCAAGCAAAGCCTGACAAGACCATTGAAGAAATTCTAACTGAGATGGCTATCTCACAACAAACAATGCAGCAGAGTATTCTGACTCATAATGAAGCCATCCTGAACATCCAAAATTCACAAAAGGAGCAAAAAATCGGACTAGACAACTTGGCCGGACAGATAGGGCAGCTATCTGCCTCAATCAATGAGATTCGAGGGAACCAAGGAAAGCTACCTTCTCAAGTCCAGATTAATCCCAAGAATATTAGCCATGTTACTCTGAGAAGTGGAAGAGATCTCCCTGATCCGCCAAGCAAGGCATCGAAGAAGGCTGAAGAAAGTGACAGTGATGCCACTGTCGACTTGCCCAAGCCAAATATCTCTGAGTCATCCAACTCAAAGAAAGACAAGGAGAAAGTCGATGAAGAGGAGAAAGAAAAGAAGCAGGTTGTCCAAGAAGAGATACTGATCGATCCACCATATCCAGAAGCATTGGTGTGAAAACCAAAGCCCATGGAGCAGACGCTGGATTACATGTCCATCTTTGGCAAGCTGGAAGTCAATCTGCCATTTCTTCATGCTATCAAGATCCTGCATCTTGGGAAGTTTCTGAAAGAGTTCATTGCTGGAAAGACAAGCAAAAAAAAGAAAAATTGTGGTAAACGAAAATGTCTCAGCATGTATTTGAAATATGCTTCCCGAGAAGTGCCATGATCCAGGTATGTTCACCTTGCCCTGTTTGATTGGAACTAAGATGATCCTAAAAGCCCTTTGTGATTTAGGAGCCTCAATCAATGTGATGCATTTATCTGTGTTTAAAAGCTTAGTTGGGGTTGAGTTAACCGATACTAAAGTTGTTATTCAATTAGCAGGCCGATCATGCATATCCCCTAAAGGCCTTCTAGAAAATGTTCTTGTTAAAATCCATGATTTCGTATATCCTGTGGATTTTTATGTGATTAACACTTGTGAGGGAAAGAAGGGAACTTCGGGAGTTTTGCTAGGTCAACTTTTTCTGAAAAACGGCTAAAGCGTTAATTGATGTTTGTAAGGGTACTATCTGTTTGGATTATCACGGTGAGAAGTTTACTTATAGTATTTATGATGCTATGAAAAAACCCCTTGATTGTGAAAATGCTTATTCTTGAGACGACATTACTGCAGGATAAGTTAGAGTTAGCATTGACACAAAGCCTCTCTGAGATGGATGTCCAAGGAATGCTAGATGAAGAAGTAAATGAAGCCATCTTATCTCTATATGCAGTTCCAGAAGTCGTTACCTCCAGTAGCGGCATCTGCTTGCCTAAGCAGAATGTGGAAGATAGACCAGTTCCGTCATATGTCAGACCGCCCGTTCTGGAACTTAAGAAGCTGCCAACCAACTTAAAGTATGTTTACCTTGGCCAAGATATGACTCTTCCTGTGATTATCAGCAGTGAATTATCAAAAGAGCAAGAAGAGCGATTGGTCGAAATTCTGAAAAAGCATACTCGAGCTATTGGTTGGACATTGGCCGATATCACCGGAATTAGTCCGGATGTTTGCATGCACTACATTCCATTGGAGCCGGATAGTAAGCCAAGTCGAGACCCACAAAGGAAGTTAAATCCCAACATGCGTGAAGTTGTTCTGAAGGAGATTTTGAAGTTACTAGATTTGGGAATTATCTACCCGATCTCGGACAACAAATGGGTCAGCCCGATACATGTTGTACCAAAGAAATCAGGCTTTCAAGTTATTGAGAATGAAAAGAATGAGTTGGTACCAATGAGGTTAGTAACCGGATGGAGAATGTGCATCGACTATAGAAAATTGAACATGGCAACAAGAAAGGATCATTTTCCTTTACTGTTCATTGATGAGATGCTTGAGAGACTTGCCGGTCAATCCTATTTTTGTTTTCTTGATGGATATAGTGGATACTTTCAAATCTATGTCAACAAGGATGACCAAGAGAAGACCACCTTCACATGTCCGTTTGGCACTTATGCTTATCGCCGCATGCTTTTTGGATTGTGCAACGCTCCCGGAACTTTCCAACGTTGCATGATGAGTATTTTCTCCGATCTCATTGAAAAATGCATCGAAGTATTTAAGGACGATTTCACCGTCTATGGAGATTCTTTCGATCAATGTCTCAAGAATCTAGATGTGGTTCTAAGAAGATGCGTGGAGAAGAACTTGGTTCTTAATTATGAAAAGTGCCATTTCATGGTAAGGGAAGGAATTGTTCTTGGCCATATAATATCCGAAAGAGGTATCCAAGTACATAAGGCGAAGGTTGATTTAATTACCCAGCTTCCGTATCCAACAAATATCAAGGAGATTCAAGGATTTTTAGGCCATGCTCGATTTTACGCAGATTCATTCGGGACTTCGCCAAGATCGCTCAACCTTTAACAAGGTTACTTCAGCAAGACGTTCCGTTTGTCCTAGCTGATGACTGCAAGAAAGCTTTCGACATTCTCAAGGAAAAATTGGTCACAGCTCCTATTATGCAAGCTCCGAATTGGAAAATTCCATTTGAGCTTATGTGTGATGCAAGTGACTACGCAGTTGGAGTTGTCCTTGCCCAAAAGAATGCAAAGGATAGTCATGCTATATATTATGCCTCAAAGACGCTCAATCCAGCCCAATGCAATTACACCACTACAGAAAAGGAGCTACTCGCTATTGTTTTTGCCTTCGACAAGTTCCGCTCCTATCTGCTTGGGTCAAAGGTGATCGTCTACATTGATCATGCTGCCGTGAAGCATCTACTCGCAAAGAAGGAGACCAAACCACGTCTTATATGTTGGATTTTGCTACTGCAAGAATTTGATTGGGAAGTGCGAGATAAGAAAGGAGCTGAAAATAATGTAGCTGATCATTTGAGTAGTTTAGTTCATCCAGAAGATGCTGAACCAATCAAGGAACAATTTCCAGAAGAGCATATCTATTATTCTGACATCCCAGATGCTGACAACTTGGCCAAGCCTTCTGAAGAAAATTCTACTATCAACTTGTCCAAGTGGAAGTATGAAACTGAGGCAGAATGTTATGCAATTGAAGGAAAAGATGGTAAAACTCCGTGGTATGCCAACATTGTAAATTATCTCACTTCAAGGAGACTGCCACCAGACTTTACCATGGCTCAAAGGAGGAAATTAATGAGTGAATGCAAGTATTATTTTTGGGATAATCCTACACTTTGGAAAGTTGGAGCCGATCAAATTATTCGAAGGTGCGTACCCGAAGAGGAACAATTTGAGATCTTAGAGCGTTGTCATTCATCACCTGATGGAGGACATGGAGGAGTAAAACGTACTGCATGAAAAGTTCTCGATTGTGGATTCTTTTGGTTAACTTTGAATAGAGATGCTTTTGAGTTTTGCAAGAGTTGCAAACGTTGCCAAATGCTTGGTAATATTGGCTTGCGAGATGAACTACCACAACATCCGTTGCGCTTTTGTGAAATATTTGATGTGTGGGGTATGGACTTCATGGGACCTTTCCCTAGCTCATTCGGAAATTTATACATACTATTGGCTGTGGATTATGTGTCCAAATGGATCGAAGCCCAGACAGCTCGCTCCAATGATTCCAAAGTCGTTGTTGGATTTCTTAAGTCTAATATCTTTAGCCGATATGGTGTTCCTCGAGCCATAATAAGTGATAATGGTACTCATTTCTGCAATGGAGAAATCTGGGGCAGGCCTGTTCTGAATCGTCGTTCTGAGCCCCTTGAGTTCTGCATTATGAGCCTGAGTGGTCTGCCTCCACGTCTTGTGGACGGCGCGAATGAGGAGTCAGTTCTGAGTCCCTCGACTCCTCAGGGCCCTGTCCACTGACTTCGATCGTCGGCTTCTAGGGCTGGGCCCTACCTCGAAAACAGATTTAAGGAGAAGCTGAGAAGGTTCTGCTGATTTTGAGGTACCAGCCGCCGACTGACCTGGTCCAAGGATGATGAGAGGTGGTTCAGCGGTAGACGCTGGAGCATCCTTGTCCAGTTGAGTTCCCTCATCAGGCTTCTCAGGGCCTGAATCACGGGGTGGGTCCTGACCATCGGGGTCAGACCTGTCTGAGGGTGCCGATGCTGAAATAGGTTGGCGGTCGTTCAGCATGGCTAGCATGGCAACCCTCAAATCTTCTAAGGAACAGACATCAGATGGCTCGGAGTATCCAATCTTGTTCCTTATCATCAGCTCCTGCTCGTGGAGCTGTTCACAGGAGTGGTGTTTGATAAGTCTGTTCAGAGTAGACCATTACTGGAACCGGATCAGCATGTGGAGTCTAGCCTGCCTTGCCAGTAAGATGAGGTCAGTGTGGCTGGCTATCTCCGGGATTCGTTCAGCAATCTCTCGGGAGGTTCTTGATTGTAGAGCTGAAGCCTCTATCCCGATCGATTCTGACTCAAAAGCGGTCTCCGAATCTTCAACTTCTATGGGAGATGGTTGCTTCTCAACAGAAGGAATGCTGCTCAGTGGAGGGACATCCAAGGGGCTCTGAGATGTTTGAATCGGTTCATCTTGGACCCCTTGGTCTACTGTCTCGCCTCGTTCAGTGGAGACGACCTTCTCCACTGACGGAGTCTTTTTTGAGGACTCTGACTCGTCCCTCAGCTGCAGAGGTGGATCAGCAACCACTTCTGGCATTACTTCTGTTACGACCTCACTGACTTTCTTCACCCTCTTGGTCGGAGTCTTTGGAGTAGACTTAGGAAGGGACCTCTTCTTCGTGGGAGTGGAGGTCTTCTGAACTCCTGTCTTGGGATCAGCGGGCCCTGATCCAATCTGTTGAAGGGCCGCTGCCCTGCTCTAGAAACGAATATTCTTCGGATTGAAGTACTGCTTGTCAGCATATGTGATATTGTTCGTTTCGCAGAAGTCCTCTATCATAATTGATAGCTTCACTCCATATAATAGTTTTCCCTTCACAGCTAGGCGTAGGGTTGACTTGTCGAATTTTGCGAACTGTGTCATGAATTCTTTCAGGAAGAATTCAGTCCAATTGATCTTAGCTCGATCATGAATAGCCATCATCAACTGAAGCTTCGACCTTGACACTTGATCAAAGGACCCGGCCTGACTCGTCAGCAACTAAGTCACTATGTAGGCCAACGCTCTATACTGAGGAAGCATGACATTTTTCAGGAATGCTGCTCTGAACGTTGTTGGCTTCCCGCAGAATTCTTCTAAGTATTTATCCATCAGATCGTCCTTGTAGGCCACGGTGATGAATCCCTCACTGGGAAGATGGAAGCTTCTCTAAAGAGCTTCTTTGATCGACATCGTCTTTATCACAGAGACTTCACGGGAGGGGTCGCCAACTGAATGGACGACGTATCTACATCGGCTATCACCCTCTACAGATTCCGAGTTTAGATAAAGCTCAGCCATCTGGCGCGGGAGGAAGTATGATGGCTTCCTCGACAGAAAACCTTCTAGACCAGTCGCTCTGAGAGCGTCGAAGAAGTCCTCCATGTATTCAAGCTCACAAGCATCAAACTCCATCATGGGCTCGCACTAGACGCGGTCCTTCTCAAGGATTTCTTGCATATCCTTCGGAACGATAACATCTCATCCTGCCATATTCAGTAATCTGCAAGAATAAGAAATCAGTATCGAACGGAAAAAAAAATATTGAAATTAACATATACGATACTGAATGATCATGAAAAGTTTACCAAAGATTTTTCTGAGAGTTTTGAAAATGAGTTTTGCAAGGCTTTTCTCAAAAAAATTAGGGTTCGAAAATGTGCAGAGTAAAAATGGCGGTTTCTAAACTTTGAACGTGTTTATATATGTTAAAGAAGATGAACAGTTAATAATCAACGATTCAGTTTGAAATAGCTTTTTGAGATGGACGGCTAGGATTTAATGTTATAAAATAGGTAATGATCATTTTAGCTGCCTAAGTCAAAATACAGTTGTAAATAGCCAAAGAAGTAACTTGATACGACATGCATTAAATGCGCCGCAGAGTTCAGCATACTTCACATAGAATGTCGTGTATTTAATGTAAACCGTTATTTTAAATAACATTTCATAAGGCATTGAATACGAAGCTGAATCTGAGTCATAAATGCACAGAATATTTCATTGGCTGCTGAGTAGAGATACGCAAACCTGTCAGCTGAACATCGTAGTCAGCTGATACCTCGTGTAGATGGTTGTTGAGTCTCTACGTACTAAATTTACTCAGTACTGAGAGTGAACATTCCCCCTTGCTGAATGCTCCTCTCCTGAATCCACTTACTGACCGGAGTCGGTAGGGTCCAGCCAGACACCACTCTACCGAAAGTTCTCCGAATCGGCTTCGGCCTAGAGGCTTGGTCGATATACTCAGGCCCTTTGGTGGTCAGTGTGGATCTGTTCCATCCTGATATCCTTCTTTTCAACATGATCACGAATGAAGTGGTGTCTGATGTCCACGTGCTTGTATCTTGTATGAAGTACATGATTCTGAGTGATTGTAATTGCACTGGTGCTATCGCAGAAGATCAGCACTTCATTCTGAATGATATCATAGTCGCGTAGCTGCTGTCTCAGCCAAAGGAGTTGGGAGCAGCAACTTCCGGCAGCCATATATTCAGCTTCAGTAGTTGACGTCGCTACTGAATGTTGTTTCTTTGAAAACTATGAAATCACCTTACTGCCAAGGAACTGACACGTTCCGAAAGTTGACTTTCGGTCAATTCTATATCCTGCATAGTCAGCATCAGAGTAACCGGTTAGTTCAATATTATCATCAGCTGGATACCATAAACCCATGTCAGGTGTTCCTCTGAGATAGCGGAGAATCTTCCTTGCTGAGTCCATGTGACTCTGCTTAGGATTCGCCTGAAATCGAGCGCAGACACCTATAACATAAGTTATGTCAGGTCTAGTAGCTGTTAAGTATAATAAAGAACCAATAATAGCACGAAATTCAGTGTGATCTACAGATACTCCCTCTTTATCAAGATCGATTTTCATATTCGTGTTCATCGGGATCTTGATTGGTTTGCCTGATGTGCAACTGAATTTCTTGATGAGGTCTCGAGTGTATTTTCCTTGATTGATGAACGTTCCCTTCTCAGATTGTTTGACTTGAAACCCGAGGAAATAATTCATCTCTCCCATCATTGACATCTCGAATTTGTCCTTCATCATTTTCTCAAACTGTTGACACATGATGACGTTCTTCGATCTGAAGATTATGCCATCTACGTAGATCTGCACAAGTAAAATGTCGTCTTCCAGTCGAATGCTGAATAATGTGCGGTTTAATGTGCCTTTTCACGAAAACCTTCAAAGAAACTCGATAGGGTATCGTACCCAGCCTTGGGTGCTTGTTTTAACCCATACTGAGCCTTTCTAAGTCCAGACCGACGTGTCCCTGCGAAAGCCGGAGGTCGTTCTACATAGA
Organism: Lavandula angustifolia; assembly: GCA_028984105.1. Taxonomy (NCBI): domain Eukaryota; kingdom Viridiplantae; phylum Streptophyta; class Magnoliopsida; order Lamiales; family Lamiaceae; genus Lavandula; species Lavandula angustifolia. Next base: position 56,137 of record JAPVEC010000040.1, on the reverse strand, counting down.
CTTCTTCTTTCAGCACGCCATTCAGGAACGCAGACTTCACATCCATTTGATAAACTCTGAATAGCTGATGTGTTGCGTAGGCTAGGAATAGTTTGATTGCCTCCAATCTTGCAACTGGAGCGAAAGTTTCGTCATAATCTATCCCTTCAGCTTGACAGTAGCCTTTTGCCACGAGTCTTGCTTTGTTCCTTACTATAACGTTGTTTTCATCTCGCTTATTCTTGAAGACCCATTTGGTTCAAATTATATGTTGATGCCGGGGTCTGTCAACAAGCTCCCATACTTCGTGTCTCGTGAACTGATTTAGCTCCTCCTGCATGGCTATGATCCAATCAGCATCCTTAAGTGCATCCTCAACTGACTGAGGTTCTTCAGTATACAAGAAGCAAAAATATAAAGCGCTTTCTCCCTGACAGAATCTGGATCTTGTCTTTACGCTTGCTGAAGGATCTCCAATAATTAAATCAGAAGTGTGAGCGTCCAGCCACGATCTACGATGTTTCAACTCTTCATCTGAAATTTGTTCAACAAAGATAGTAGGTGAGTTAGGCATTTCAATCGTACTATTCTGAGATTGAAGCAATTCAGTTACAAGAGTAGAATCTACTGAGTCACCAGGTTCAGGGGCATTTAGCTCAGGAACTTCATTTGTTCCCTATGAATTATTATCCTAGGTCTCAGTTACCACTTGGGTTTCTTCATCGACCTGAGTTACCTGGGATTGACTCTGTTCAGTAGAGTCAATCTGTTCAGCTACTTCTGCTGCTGGCTGAGATTCAGTTGACTTATCTTCAGTTTCTTCATGTGAATCATCATCCCAACATAGCTGGATCTTTTCAACTTTATCTTTCAAGCTCAGATCCTGTAGCTTCTTACTAATGTCCTCAGATTCAGGTTCAGAGTTCCTGCTCCTGTCTTCAGTAGCAAACTCATTAAAAACAACACGAGGGCTTTCCTCTACGCAAAGGGTCCGATAGTTAAAGACTCTGAAGGCTTTGTTGACCCGGGAGTATCCTAAGAAGACTCCCTGGTCTGACTTGCTATCAAAAGTCTTCAGCTGATCCTTCCTATTATTGTGGATAAAGCACGAACACCCGAAAATATGGAAATAAGATAAAGAAGGCTTCCTGCTGTTCCATAATTCATATGGTGTCTTCTTATGCTGCTTTGTCAGTAGAGATCTATTCTAAGAATAACATGCAGTGTCGGGCAGCTTCCCGCCCGAATTTGGTTGGAAGTCCCGAGTCCCGGCGAAAGGTGGTCCTCTGCCGCTTCTTTGAGTGTTCTATTCTTTCTTTCAAAGAACCCCATTTTGTTGAGGCGTGCGCGGCAGCGGGACGCCTCATGCTCTATGCCTTCGCTGCGTAACTCCTCCCACCATAGAATTCAGAAACTCAGTTCCTCTGTCTGAACGTATCTTAATGATCTTGGTGTTCTTCTCGACACTGAGCTTTTTCAGAAGCGTTGGTAACTCTATTTTGACGTCAGACTTGTTGGCAATAAATATGACCCATGTGTAGCGCGAATAGTCATCAATGACCACTAAAGCATACTTCTTGCCTCTGATCGTCACCGGAGAGACTGGACCGAACAAATCCATATGTAGCAGTTGAAGGATTCCATCAGTGGAAGGAGATGGAACAGGAGGATTTTGATTCCTTGTTTGCTTTCCCTTCAGACATGCTTCACACTGAGTGTCTTTGCTTAATACTTCATTCGGCAGTCCTCTAGCTGGAGTGTTTCTAGCTAGCTTGTTGAGCTTCTTGAAGTTGAGATGGCTGAGTCTTTTGTGCCAGAACCACCTCGTTCTGTTGTCGTTCTTCGCCAACAAACAAGCTTCAGGTTCAGCTGAGTTCCAGTCAGCTACATAGATATTCTTTTTGCGCGAACCTGACAACACTGTCTTCCCTGTAGATTTATCAATGACATCACAGAAACCAGCATAAAAAATCACTCGACTAACAGAGAGGAGATTATGCTGAAGTCCTTCAACATATGATACTCTTGGAACTATTGCGGTTCCAATGCTGAGTGTTCCATAGCCTCTGGTATAGCCTTTTGCGTTGTCTCCAAACTCGATTCGGGGTCCTTCTTCAGTAGTATAATTCTTCAGTAGGTCCTTTTAGTATGTCATATGTCTTGAGCATCCGTTGTCCACATACCAAGGGTCCTTGTGCACCTGCAAAACAAAATTATATTTAGGTACCCTTTATTTTTGATTTTGGGTTCTTAGATGTTAGTTTTGGAAACCCAGATATGTCTTACGACCCTGGTGGTCTTAGACAGTTTATTCCCACTTTGATCAACATATTTGACCACTGGACTGGTCGATGCTGACTTCTGAGGCTTTATAGGTTCAGGAGTCCTGATCTTCTGAGTAGGTGGACTGCTGACCTTTGCCTTCTGTACGGCTTTCTTTTTTTCTTCTTCTGACTCTTAGGTCCTCTTCTGACTATAGGATCATAGTAATATGACCCATACTGAGCTGGATGCGTCAACTGCGGAGGTCCATACTGATCAACCCACTTAGCTTTGCTGGTTCTCCCTTGACTGAACTGGGGTGATTTGGTGTTGATCTTCTTGTCAGAATGCTGATAGCTGGGATGAGGTGCCTTCATCTTTTGTTTGTTCTTGGCTAGCGGGTTCTAAATTTCTGCGTTGATGGTTTCCCCTTGAACAAACCTATCAGCTAGCCATTTTTCTGAGCGTACGGGGGCAGATGAGGAGGCTCCATGGCTGAATCCAAGTCCCTCCTTGCAGTACTTAGGCTTGTTGCTTGCTAGCATCGCCTCAAGCTTCTTTCGGCCGCCCTGTACCGCCCCCGTCATTAGGTTCCTCCAGACATCATCACTTTTCTTCAGCAGTTCATGCTCGGTCTGAAGTCCTGACAACTCTTGCTTCAGTACACTCAGTTCAGTATCTTTCCGAGTCAAGTTATTGGTCAGTACTGAGATCTGATCTTCTTGATGCTGAGACTTGGCCAGCAGAGAGTTAATCTCCTCCATGAGTCTCAACACAAGTCCTTCTGACTCAGTAGCAACCTGACTCTCCTGAGAAAGTCTCTGATTCTCCACTTTTAGGGTATCCAACTCCTAAAGAGTCTTACTGAGCTGCAGACTTATCTGAATCTGCTCGTCGAGTAGTTCTTCGTATGCGACCGCGACGTTCAGATTCTCATCTGCACCTGAAATAGTGTCGTGTTTGCAGTGTGAAGAGAAGTTAAATGGAGCGTGAGAGCTTACCTCATCCTCTTCTCCTGCCATGAGACACTTTTCAGCGCATTCTTCAAGCTCTACGGCCATGAATGCCGCTTCATCGTCTGATGAATCCATGAAGGAGTCGACTCCATCTGAGTCGTCTGAGAGTTCACCGACAATATATGCTTGTCGTTTCTTGATGAACTTCTCCCTTCGAGCTTTGCGTGCTGCTCTCTCAGCAGTACTGAGCTCAGGACAATAATATTGATAGTGTCCTGGCTTCTTGCAGTTATAGCAGGTAGTGACTCTTTCTTCTTTGCTCTTGCTGTCTTTCGACTGAGCTGAGTCCTCCTGTTTCCTACATTCAGAAGTATGTGAGTCAGGAGTGCTCTTAGGTGTATATTCAGTCTTACCCTTGGAGTCTCTGACGACTCTTGAGAGTTTTCTGCGCCTCTCCTTCTGTTTCTGATACTTTACGACAAGTAGTGCGTACTTCTTAGCCAGATTTCCTTCTTGTAGATCACTAAGTGAAGGTTCAGCCTTGCTAGATGCCGGAGCTGCTATGCTGACTGATGCTTTAAAAGCATGATCGATTTGGGTGTCAGCTTCAGCTCGCTCATTTCTTTGAGGTACACAAAACTCGAACTCCTCAGCTTTAAGTTCTGAAAAGATATGGTCAGGAGTAACAATATCTTAATCAAAATGACGTAATAAAGTAGCAAAGGTAGTCCAATGGCCGTCTGGCAGTGCCCTCAAAATCTTGAGATTCATCTCTCGGTTGGAGAATGTCTTTCCCAGCCCATTGATAGAGTTCATCAGATCCGTGAATCTGACGTTGAGATCTTCAATGGAGTCACCAGGCATGAGAGACAGTCTTTCCAGCTTCTGAAGTTCTAGCGCGAGTTTGTTTGCTTTGATCTTCTGAGTCCCCCGACTCAGTAGCGCTAGGGCATCCCAGAGTTCCTTCGCAGACTTGCAGTCCTGAACTCTCCAGAGATAGGAATCGCTCAGAGTGGTCAGTATGGCATTTCTGGCAACCCGGTCTAGGTTGTGAAGCTTCTTCTCCTCAGGGGTGAAGAGACTTCTGTCTTTAGGGATCTTCTTCCCGGTCACCATTCCTCCTCCTTGTGCTGGATCCTAAGCTACGACGCTATCAACCATTAGAACGATAGGTCAGTCCTCTAGAACCTCTGTCATATTGTCGTGGAGGGAGGTCAGATGTGCCTCCATTCTGACCCGCTATACTCCATAGTTCTCTACTGAAAACATGAGTACCATCCTGATTCCTGACATATCAGACATAGTGAATAATGATATGAATGAAGAATGATATGCTGTGAAAACGTTTTCTGGATCCGTTCAAGTAGACCAGTTTCAGAAAAACAAGAGTCTTAGAGAACCCCTGCTCTGATACCAATTGTTGGTCCCGAGATTAAACGTTCAGGTGTAGAGGGGGGGGGGGTGAATACACCTGAAAATAATTTCTCAACTTTCAACGCGAACAGTCCTTTTCAGGAGGATGCCGTACTGAACAGGTTCAGTAGACCAAATAAGTTGTTCTAGATCGCGTGGCAGAGTTACTGACTTCACTGAGGCCTGCTAGCTGACTAGAGTCAGAATTCAGTACCGTTCACATGAAGTTCAGAAGTGCGGAAATGTGTAGGCCCAAATTCAGTTGAGTTTAAAAAACATTTTTAATGAAACAGTTTCAGTATGTTAGTGTAGTCGATTAAGCTTGCTGAAACTCAGTTGAATGATTTTAAAGATATTTTCAGTATGTACAGTAATCAATGCAACAGTAAAACAGGAAAACGAACATAGAACACAGTTTTTAAAGTGGTTCGGATCCAACAATCCTACGTCCACTGTCCCAAATGATCAGGAAGCTATGTATTATACTGAGATAGTCTCAGTTGGTTTGTACGCTGGACAAACACTGGCCTTAGTGATTATACTGAGCAAGTCTCAGTTTTCAAGGTATCAAACTAAGTGTTTGAAAAAATCTCCAACTGTGAAGGAGTCCTTTACAATAAGGATCAGTTCAGATATGAACTCCTTCGTCTAAGCTTTGGATATGATCAACTGAGCTTAGGTTAGAGGGATAGGGAACGAGAGAGTGGCTTCTAGAGCGACGAATGGTTAAGTATAGACTTGGGTTCGTGTTCAGTCGCTTGGATACTAGAGGCTATATAATTTTGGTTCAGCTTGGTTCCCTATGAGCAGGTATGTTGTCTTTCGCCGGAGATTACTCTTCGAATTCTTGCGGAAGACATAGGACGTTTTTGTTGCTCGTGAATGCTCTTGTATTCTTGTCTGTGTCGTTAATTCGTGGGTTGTAGGTGAGCTTTAATTTGAATTGTATCCCTCTATTTATAGAGTAGAGATAAGGATAGATCCGTTGGAGACGAAGATCCTTGTGACTCTCTCTTTTGGGTAGCTAACGGCTCTTTCAAAGTATGGTTGCAGTGTCCTTTCCCTCCATTTCTAGAAAGTTGTTGACTTGCAGCTTTCATCAGAATATGAACAGTCGGTTGTCTTGTCGGGGTCGAGGTTCGGGAAAGTAGGTGAGACGAATGCGACTTCAAGGAGATCCGAAGCGACTTCTCTCTTCCTCGTATTGACTCGTTGATTTATACTTAGTGAATTCGACGGTTCGGAAGGCTGTACGGCCGTTCTTTGAAGTCCGATCTTAATTCGGTAGCATGCTCCTGCCGAGTCCGCTCTGCGAAGATCGGCTCCGAGTTCATGAACTACTCTGCTGAGTTCGGTTCAGCCGACTCCTTTTAGATATCTTTGCTCTCCGCGAGTCCAAGATACGAGTCTCCTTCTGGTATTGAGGCTGGTGATCTATTGAGTGCCTGAACCAGGTGAAGAGTGTCTTCTGAGTCTGAAACCTCAGAGACAAAACAGAACACATTACAACTGAATGGTTCATCTGTCAAGATAGGGTTTTGGGATCTTCAAATCTTCAGCAAATATTCAGAGCACAGGGCTACTGAGTTATGTCTCAACTGATTGTAAGAAGACTGAATCATCTCACAATACACTGGTACTGTCGCAGTAGATCGGCACTTCATCTTGATAAATGTCGTAGTCTCTCAACTGTTGTCAAAGCTACAGTATCTGTGCGCAACAGCTTCCGGCAGCCATATATTCAGCTTCAGTAGTGGACGTTGCTACTGAGTGCTGTTTCTTTGAGAACCACGATATGAGCTTGCTAACGAGGAACTGACAAGTTCCTGAGGTTGATTTCCTGTCGATTCGGCAACCTGCATAGTCAGCATCAGAATAACCAGTTAGTTCAAGGTTATCATCAACTGGATACCATAATCCAACATCAGGTGTTCCCTTCAGGTAACGAAGAATTCTCTTCGCTGAATTGATATGACTCTTCTTGGGATTCGCCTGAAATCGCGCGCATACACCTACATCATAAGTTATGTCAGGTCTGATGGCTGTAAGATATAATAAAGAACCAATAATAGCACGATAGTCAGTAGAGTTAATAGATACTCCCTCTTTGTCAAGATCAATCTTGAGATTTGTGTTCATGGGTATCTTGACTGACTTTTTGGATTCGCAGCCGAACTTCTTGAGGAGATCTCTAGTATATTTCGCTTGATTAATGAATATTCCCTTCTTTGATTGCTTGACTTGAAGTCCAAGGAAATAATTCATCTCTCCCATCATCGACATTTTGAACTTTTCTTTCATCATCTGTTCAAACTTCTGACACATAGTCAGATTCCTTGATCCAAAGATGATGTCGTCCACGTAGATCTGCACCAGTAAGATGTCTTCGCCTGAATTGATACTTAATAGGGTGTTTGTTTTAACCCATACAAAGCTTTCTTAAGTCTGTAAACCTGATGTCCCAGCTGAAAGCCGGGCGGTTGTTCAACATAGACTTCTTGCTTCAATACGCCGTTCAGGAAAGCTGACTTCACATCCATCTGATAGACTGTGAACTGCTGATGTGTTGCATAGGCTAGGAATAGACGAATAGCTTCAATCTCGCGACTGGGGCAAATGTTTCGTCAAAGTCTATCCCTTCTGACTGACAATATCCTTTGGTGACGAGTCGAGCTTTGTTTCTGACGATGACGTTGTTTCGATCACGTTTGTTCTTGAAGACCCACTTCGTTCCTATCACGTGTTGGTGTCTAGGTCTGTCAACAAGCTCCCATACGTCGTTTCGCGTGAATTGGTTCAGCTCTTCTTGCATGGCGGTGATCCAGTCAATATCATTCAACGCGTCCTCAATAGTTTGAGGTTCTTCAGTTGACAAGAAGCATGAATACAAGACACTTTCTCCTAGACAGAATTTGGATCGTGTCTTGACTCTAGCTGAAGGATCTCCTATGATAAGATCTGAAGAGTGAGCATCTAGCCATGAGCGACGACGTCTTGTTACTTCATCTGGAATTGTTTCAGTGCAAACAGTATGAGTATTAGGAATATCGGTAGATCTTGCTTCGTTCAAGTAATTCAAGAATAAGCGGTTGGATCTACTGAGTCACCATGTTTAGGGGCATTCAGCTCAGGAACATCAGAAGTTCCCCCTGAGTTGTTATTCTCAGCAGAGGTCTCAGTTACCATATCGGTTTCCTCATCGACCATAATTACATGGGATTGATTCTGTTTGTTAGAATCGATCTCCTCAGCTACATTGCTTGTCAGGTGCTGAAGATCATCGTCTGAATCATTATCCCAACAAAGCCGGATCTTTTCAGTATTGTCCTTGAAGCTTAGATCCTATAGCTTGCTTCTGACCTCTTCAGCTTCTGGCTGAGAGTTTGACTTCCTGTACTCAGAAATAAATTCATCAAATACAATATGGGGGCTTTCCTCCACGCAAAAGGTCCGGTAGCTAAAGACCGTGAAAGCTTTGCTAACCTTGGAGTATCCTAAGATGGCTAATTAGATCAAATTGAATGCGGCATGGTTCTCGTAAGTATGTCAATTTTGAGAATTTGATTTTATTTTGGTCAAATTAATGGTCAATGTTGAGATGTCACCGCGAGTATAATTCACTTCCCTCGAAGTCCCTTCCCGCGTTTTAATTTCATAGTTACATGGTCTAGAAAGTCAAACTATTAATTCCATTCGTGTTAAGAACCTAGGCGTGGATTGAAATTAAAGAGCTAGGTAAATAGTTTGGTATAGGGTTACGTTAGTAAACGTCCACCTGCGTGGCTTGCGAGTGAAATTCCTAGGGCTGTTCGAGTTTGAGGTTCTTAATATCATTGTTTTTACAAAAGTTTATAATGATATTAATTACGAATTATGTGTGAATATGACATGTTTTTATATTATATATTTCAGATATATAATTATGTGTGAATATGAAGTTTCTCTTCAGCAGACTCAGGAAGAAGACATAGGATCATCCTTGATCTACTGATTGAGTGAAGAGCTTAGTTGATTGTCTTCGAGTCCGTAGCTGACAGCATTCAGTAGAAGATCCTCTTCAGCCGACTCAAAAGAAGACTCAGTACGATCGACTTTGATCTACTGATAGGTTGCGACTCAGTTGTAGACTGTACAAAGAAAATCAATTGTCTGACCTTTATCAGTCGGATGTCAGCAGAGAACATTTAGTATCCGAGGTTCAGAGAGTCAACTCAGGTAGAAGACTGATGTCTGACAAGTCTCACCTACCGCTGCATACCTCGACCAATGAGAAACAAGCAAAGCTTACCTACTCTGACACAAAAGCTGCTCTCATGCACAGAACGCCAACCACTCTGCGACGACATTTCAAAAATATATGACCATTTTTCTTGGAGTTTTGTGACACGTGGCATCATCCTCTTCAACGGATCTATGTCTGGGTCACAACTATAAGTAGAGAAGGGTTTCAAGCATTGAGACAATAACAAGGGAACACAAGCTTTCAAGCGAACAATCTCTAGCGAACTCAAAGCCAAACACAACAAAGAACTTGCTCTTTGAAGATCATTTTTATCTAGTTCCCTTCTCTATTTAAGCATTCATTGTAATATCTTAAGCGTAGAACCTTCGAAGGAGTTCACTTTTAGTGAAACATTCTTACTGTAAGAACTCCTTCATTGTTGGAGAAAATTCAAACTTCAGTTTGAATCTGTAAAGTCGCTAAGGACTATAACTTAGAAGGTTGTGTCCAGTGCACAGAAAGCTTGCTGAGGCTTGCTCAGATAAAGCTTGCTGAGAACTCCTTCTATTCAGCAGGACCGTGGACGTAGGATCTTGCGTATCCGAACCACGTTAAAAATTACTTGTGTTATTTACTGTTTTATTGCATCTGTGTTAAAACTGTTTACAAAATCAAACTTTCAATAAAACAGACTTGAAAATTGCCCTAGCCAAAACTGTTTTGGTTTACATAAAACATTTTCAAAGAGACGAAGTGAAATTGGGCCCCACACTTATCCGCACAATATTCTGCGACTGAACTTCTCAGTACTGACCTCAGTCAGTAGAAAGAACTCAGTTGCTGAAACAATTTGCCCTGCGATCAGAAGACTTATCTGGCACTGAACCCGTACAGTAGGAAAACTCAGTATTTAGTTGACCTTCACATTTGAGGAATAACTTTCAATCAGGTGTATTCACCCCCCCCTTCTACACTTAATACTAATCTTCGGACCAACATCATTTATATCATTGTAATTCGGCGACTGATAATTAGAATCATCCGAATCTTCATAAAAATGGTACTCCCTCCGACCCAATTATCTTCTCCAATATTCCATTTCGGGTTGTCCCAATTATTTTGTCCACTTTTCCTTTTTAGCAAATTATTACACAACTTTTTTGTGGAATCCACAACTTTACACCACTATATACATAACTAACAATTCTCATTAAAAATCGTGCAAAAAAGCAAAGTAGGCAAGATAATAGGACGGATGGAGTATTTTTAATAGTAATTGATATTTTGACAACTTTACCTCATCTTTGTATGCTTGAAGAAATAAAGAAATTGGAAGGACACCTAGGTTTTTCTTTCTGGTCAAATATTTTTCTCTAGTCTAAATTTTTTCAAAATGAAAAATGAAGAAATTAGAAAAGAATTATTCCCCAGTAATGTAAGATTTTCTTTTTCTAAACACTCGAAAAATTGAGTGAACTACACGCGGGACTCGAAGGGAGGTTGTGTGGAACTGCATATAAATCATAAGAGGTAAACTGCACATTTCTAAACCATGGGGAGGGGGGTAAACTGCATCTTTCTAAACCATAGGGGTAATTGCACCTTTGCGAAACACAAGAGGAGTAAAATTCACCAAACTACACTCGAAAATTGAGTGAATTATACGCGAGACTCAAAAGGAGATTGTGTACAATTGCATATAAATTATAGGAGGATAAATTACATCTTTGCTAAACCATACGAATAAAATTCACCAGACTCATTTACATCGCAGCCGCTATGCACGCGGTGAAACCAACATCATTAAAACTTTAAACATACTATTGTATCTAAAAAACCAAAACAAATTGATGGATTTCACTGCGATTTATCCTTTTACATACTAATATATTATACACTCCCGCTATGCACGCGGTGAAACCAACACCATTACAACTTTAAACATACAATTGTATCTAAAAAGCAACAAATTGATGGATTTCACTACGATTTATCCTTTTACATAATATTATATTCACTCATTCGTTTTATGAATTGATGTGCATTACTATGTATTTTAATATGTTATTTAACATATTTAATTTAATATGTGACATGTACATATCTGTATTTAATTTAATGTGACTGTAGTTAAAAAAAAATCAAACAGTTGGAAAAGCAATCTCAATTTGGGAAAACAACAATTTACTGTATATATACATAGAGCAATTAAATTTGAACAACTTTTTCCACGGATTTTGGTAAAAAAAAATTGAAGTAGGTCCAACTATCAGTTATTGTAGTTGCATGAAGGACCCCAAATCTAAATATAATTTCATGGTGATACTGTAAATGAAAGGGAAAGGTCTTGAACAAAATAAAAATAAAAGTTTCTTTTATTTCAACTTTTTTTTTTTTGTTTTTTATAAAAGATTCCATTCGGCTAAAGTCAACAAAATAATTCGTTTTCTACTTTAATTTGTTAATCGATAGAATATAATATTGTATGCTTCAATTTAACGCTTAGGAACATTTATGTGCCGGAGAAGTCATGCTTCAACTTTGTACATATGATCATTTTAAAGTTTATGATATTACACTGTAATTACTTGATTTTTGGAATTTTTTTACTACTATGATTGTTTTGTGATTGTAGATTGTGAATGTAGGATACGTTATGTAAAACCTTATACGGTGTTAAATTCACTAGGTCTTTCTAATTATTAATATTTTTTAATTTTATGTTACTCGAAAAAATATACTATAAAACTTGACATTTAGAGCTAAATGCTTTACCAATGACTTGGACGGTGGATACCATTTTTATTCTCTAAAATTCATGTAACATTGTGAATGTTTTCGCCCCGAAACATTTGCAAGTAACAACGTGGAGAATATTCTTACTTTGAGTGGCGTATTACAAAGCTCTTTATTTTTATTTTTTATTTTTTAATGACGAGGAACCCGCAGCCGTTATCTTTGATGCGCATATGGTAATATCTTGCAAACCACACAGAAGAGTTAAACCACCCTTAATATGACAGGGTAACAGACACATACAAATTTGAACCCATGACCTATTGGTCCCAGGCCACCCACCTTCACTGCTACGCATTCCCATGGAGACAGATAATTACAAAGCTCTTTATAAATTGCTGCATATGATGGTGAAAGTCAATTTGTATCATTCACGACAAGTACTTAGAAGGACAACATTGCCTTTCAATTTTATTCACAAAACATAATATGTATAACTAATTTGATGTTCATAATTAACTTCCAATAATATATGAGAAAGTTTAAGTTCAATGTGACAACAGCAAATTCTATATAATTTATATATATCGAACAAGGAAACGAACACAAACGATTATTAATAATGTCCTGTTAATCTGTTATTACAACACATAAAGGGCACAAAAATCGAAAAACAAATAGCTTGAACACGAACACGTTACAAATATTTCCAAGTTTTTCATCTTCAACTAAAACGAAAATGCAATTATTTGAATAAAAACACCGACCACACAATCTCAAGATGGCTCCGAATTCATCATCTCTCCGCGTTTCAACACGTTATATTCATTTTGAAACTTACCAAATAAGACTTGCTTAAAGCTCAGTTGGTCCCACAAGCTGGACCTATGGTGAGATTGAATTGAACGCCAAATTTGTTGTCTGGTTTTTCCTTCTTCGTCTCCGCAATTTTCCTAGCAGAATCGACCGCAGAACCGCGAACACGCTCGATTTCCAGCTTCTCAAGGTGTGTTCCAAGACACTCTGGGATTTCTTTCAGGCTCTCACAGTTCTTCACCACGAGAAACCTAAGCTTCGGAAAAGCCTCCTCCGAGGCCTCCCAAAGAACCAACTCAGTGATGTTGAAAATGAGCAAGAGTTGGAGACTCACAAACCTGTCACGCCCAACATTCCACGACACTCCAACGAAAGCATTGTCTCTCAACTTGAGGGCCTCCAGGCTTTTGATCATCGCCAACGTCGACATGTGCTGCCAACCGAGGAATGTATTTGTTAATGTCAGCCTCTTCAGATTTGGTGGGAAACAGTTCCTCTGTGGAAGACTATGCAACATATCCTCATGTGTTTGTTCATACGCTAAACTATTCACCAGCTTCAACTTCTCAAGTTCATGCAACTTCTCCAGGAACGTAGTTTTGAAAATACTAGCTAGTTTCCCCGAAATCCCCAAGGTCTTGAGGTTTCGAGCCTTTCTGGCTACCGCATCTGTGCAAGATTCAGGGGACAATCTGTTCAAGGTATGAAGGTTCTGCCCTGCATCTCCTTCCCATTTACTGTCGAGGACAATAGCCGCTTTTGTCCTCAGATACCTCAGCCGGAACATCTTCCACATATTTGCCTTCATTGTAATCGTACGGGACTTTGTCTCGATTACAAGAGATTGTAGGTTCCATAGATCGATGATTGGCTGCGGAAGAGTTGTGAGAGTATCAATATTGAGGGTAAGGTACCTGAGATGAATTAGTTTGGTAACTTTTGCAGGAAATATGTGGAATTTGATGCACTTGGACTCCAGAATCCTAAGCTTACGGAACCCCTCTGGGATATTGTTTATGTATTGCGGCTCTAGCTCGATAGGCCGATCGTAGAAGCACAAAAACGAGCGCACGTGTGGAGCGCTTGGGTTCTGTGAGAGGAACCTAGAAAGATCGGAGCGGAAACAAAGACGGTGAGAATTTTGTAACTCGGAAGGTGAAGGTTCAAATGCTCCCGGAGTCTTGGATTTTTAACCTCCTGGAAAGAATTCTCCTCCCTCGATTTGGCTATGCAGAACGCACGTATCATGTCATGAACACGGCACGTCTTAACTTTGCCCATGTGATTTGTCTTCTCAACCTTGAGTAAGTTCCTGCAAATAAGATCATTCAGATTCTCTTCAGCACTCTCCTCCAAGCTCCGCCTTCCATTTTTAGGAAGTATAAATCCTTCCGAAATCCATAGCCCGCATAGCATCTTGGCCGGAATCGCGTAATCTTCGGGAAATACGCCCAAGAAAACGAAGCATTCCCTCATATCATCGGGGAGTCTGTGGTAGCTCAATGCTACGACTTCTGTTATGCGCTTTGCCTTGTCATCTTGTAAGGCTTCACTCACATTCTTCGCCACCGCCTCCCATTCACTCACAGCGGTTGACGGAGATTTGGTGAGCTGGTCGGCCAGAATACCTCCGATAACCACAATTGTCAGCGGTACTCCATCACACTTGATTGCTATTTGGTACCCAATACCATTCAGATCTTGCGGGCAGTCTTGCAAATCTCTGAACACCTCGTATTGGAGCAGTGTCCAGCTTTCATCATCTTTCAGGAACCGTAGCTTGTGGGGATCTCTATAGACTTTAGATTGCAATCCGACGTCGTTTTCTCGACTAGTTATAAGGACTTTACCCTCCCTGTTGTATTCCGGCAACACTGCCTCGATCTTTTTCCAAGCATCCACGCTCCATACATCATCTAGGACTAACAAGAACTTCTCATTCTCCAAACACGAACGAACTATTTGAGCCAGCTCGTCGTCGTTGAGGCTAGACGAGTCTTGGCTGGGGGAGAATTTTCTTAGGATTTGGAGAAACACGTCCCTGCTGTTGAACACTTGAGAGATGTAAACCCAAATGCGGATGGGGAAATGATAACCGATGTTCTCGTTCTGGTAAATCTTCCATGCCAACGTTGTCTTCCCTTGTCCGGGTATGCCGACGATGGAGATGACGTCCAGCTTCTCTGTTTTTTGTTTGAGATAGCCAGTTATGGTTTCTTCCTCGTCTTCGAAACCTACGACCTTGTTTTGCCTGATTGGTGTGTCCTGTTTATGGAACCAACGCCAATTTGAATAAGGAAGCTAGGACGGGGATCGGATAAGGTGTATAACGAACAATTGTAATAGCAAGAAAACAATAAAGATTTAACATCATGATTTAATAATCCATTGTTTACATATTCATACATAAACTAACAACTTACATTAATGCATAATGATATTAATCATTTTCCAAACAACGTTATTTAAGAATCGATTACATACTATGCAGAAGAAAATATGTATATTTGCATATATTTTCTATACCAACAGATAATTTCAATATTATAATATTAATCTCATTAATAATTTTTACAGCAAAAAGCAATGCATTAAATAAATGTCTTGTTATTTCCTACCTAGTTCTCATATAATCCGTTTCTATAATTTACTGCAAAATTCTCCCAATCATCGACCATGTCATTTTTATACCCAAAACCACTAATTAATATTGCATCATTAACTTTTATCCACTAATTACGTTATATTATCTCCCCACGAACAAATAATTGTTTTTTCAAATAAATCCAACTGAAAAAAAGGAAGGAATATAATGAGAATGACTAAATTACCCTCTTCGACTGAGTGGATGGATCTTCGTCGCCGGCGGATCCATCGGCGGCAATCTTCCGCATATCAGCAAAGTTCCTAGCATCGTCGAACAATGGCTTCACCTTGTCTTCTCTAACGGCCTTGACCTGTTTGGCGAGGCTAGTACGTAAAGCGGCGGGCCTGCGGGAAGTGATGGCCTTCGTCAAGCAAGTGTCGATGGTGTCTTCCACCTCGTACACCACGTTCCTTATCCGCCTCTCCAAAACCTTCAACAGATTATCCTTCTTCTTCTTCTCCGCCGTCTCTTTCAGAAAAGCCTTGAGTAACTCAAGTTCGTGGTTCAGCTGATCAAACTCCTTCTCCGCTCCCGTAATCAGATCCTTATACCCTATCGCTACCTCCTTCAGCTGCTCCAGCAAGAATGTCACTGCAGCTTCCGCCATCTCTAGAGAGAGAAGACAGAGAGTGAGGGACTAAGCTTTTGGGAAGATGGGTAGATATGGAATTATTCGAGTCAACTTAATAGAGTAGACTTATTAAACTATAACGACTTACATATTTATATATGTGTTAATATAATAATCTACCCATCTACCCGATATAAAATACAAAATTACTCAACTCTATAAAAACTATCCACTATATATTCAAATTGTCTAAAATACCCCCACTTTTTCACTTTTCTCACCTGAAAAGTGTCAGACCCGTGATCGGACAGTGTCCAATCGGTCGGACCATGTCCGACCGTGATCGGACCATGATCGGACCGTGATCGGACCGTGATCGAACCATGATCGGACCGTGATCGGTCATGGTCCGACCGGTCGGACCATGATCGGACCCTCCGGTCGAACCGTGATCGGACCGTGATCGAACCGTGATCGGACCATGATCGGACTGTGATCGAACCATGTCCGATGTGTCCGACCGGAGGGTCCGATCATGGTCCGACCGGTCGGACCATGATCGGACCCTCCGGTCGGACCGTGATCGGACCATCTCATAGTTTGACTTTATTGAAAAAGTAGGGGTATTTTCGTCTATTTGAGTATATGGTGTAGTTAAATATAAAAATTGGGTAGAAATGTGTTTCACTTTGCCCAAATGGACATTTCACCGCCGGACTCCAACCAGTAAGCTGTTGCTTTTACTCAATCTTTCTCTCGTCAAAGAACAAAAATTTCTATACATATTTTCGATACAAAAATCATAATATATATTCCCTCCGTCCAAAAAAAATTTTGTCCATTATTTCATTTTGGGTTGTCTCGAAATTTTTGTCCACTTTTCACTTTTAGTAAATTATTACACATAATTTTTTTGCGAGACCCACAACTTTACACCACTCTACACACAACTAACAACTCTACTTAAAAACCGTGTAAAAAATAAAGTGGACAAAAAATTTCGAACAAAGGGAGTAATATTCATGCTCAGGCCAATCATCGAGTAATTTAACTTGCACATCGTGCATGTGACAACGCAATTTGCAGGAAAAATAAACAAAATTGTCGCAAGCTTGTTTTCATATTTGGTATCGCATTGAACGATCAAGATTATTTGTAGTGGTACTATGTACTGTTGGCGAAAATAATTATAACAGATACATATATAGCCTTCCACTAAAATAAAACAAAAATCTAGTCATTGTAGTTAACATCCCTCAGTCATTGAAGCTCGGTATCAAAGTTGTCTATTAGGAACAATTATATTTTGATTATGATTGATTTATTGACTTATTATTTCCTAGTATCATGGGATATTTAGACTTATATAACTCCATTAAAAAGTTACACTTTTTCTGCCAGAATTATAGTTGGCGTCGGTTGTTGTCTGGCCAGCGTAGATTCTATTAAAAGGTGTCAGAGGGCCGATGGGATGAAACGAAGGCATGTGGAAGGGTCGAAAGAAAACAATTTCCTTAAAAAAAACCTGTAATTTTTATTCAAGGGCCGAAGCCCCTCGGCCCAGCCTCCGGCCTTGATCGTATTTTTGAAGGGCCCAAACTCACCAAGCGAAAAAATTGAATTTCATTACTGGAGGGTTGATACCTATCGGCCCCGTCATCGACTCTTAATCGCAATTATTGTAAGCAGGAGAATATAACCGTTGTCAAGGCCGAAATTCACCCACCATTGATTTCACTCGTAATCCTGCTGAATTACTACTTCCCAAACGACCGTCGCCGACTAGATGCCCGTCGCAGATCGCCGCAAGCCCCCGTATAACGCTGATCGCCGCTGCAAAACGCCGATCGCTGTTGCCATGTCTTCCAGCGAAATTCAGGTTCGTATTTACGATTCTTTGTCTGAATTTCAATGATTTATCTTCTTTTTCGATAGAATTCATGTTAGAAGCCACAATTCGTTAATTAAATTAAAGATCCTATGCGTTTTCTATTTTCGGGGATTTAATATATTATTTTCCGGCGAATTGTGTTGAATCTCATTTATAGACGAAATTCATGTTGAAATTGGGTTAGGTCTATGTTGAAATGTCGAATTTAGGATGAATTTGCTCTGAATTGTAATTGCAGCGAGCGTTTATGCTTGATAAGATCTTTGCAGTCGGGGTAGATGGAGGGCCGAAGGTAGGGCCGAAGGAGAGTATACTCCATCGGCCCTGCCTTGACTGAATTGCGCATAAGAGTCCCTCAACGCGAGCTGGCTTTCGGCCCATCGGCCCTCCCTTCATCCCTCAATCGGCCCTTTTTAGTAATTGATTATGTTTTTGTACAACCTGCAGTCCGATTATATCCGACTATCGGCTAGAGAAAAAACCACTAAAGTCACTATATATTGGAGAGATAGTTTACTCAAACTGATTAAGAAGATCTTTCGATACCTAGGGGGGGTAATAACTTAGTCCAGCGGTTTATAAATGAACAGTTTGGGCATATGCTGAGCTGGAGGAAGGGAAAAAGTTCTGTCTTGGCCTTGCATCAGCTGATGTTCTATGAGGTGCAGACACCGCCCGGGGAGACTCGTTTTCACATATCTGAACGAGAGCTTAGATTTTCGCAATTGGAGTATGCACTCATGACTGGATTGTTATTCGGCGCCTCTTATTTTGATCCGAAGGTACTTCGCGAGCCCAGAGAGTCCGGAGTATACATGAGACTAACAGAAGGGAAAGCAGTAACATGAGGCGATTTGCTGAATATCTGGAAAAATGATAAGCTCGGTGACCTCTCTGAAGATGATCATCTGAAAGGTGGCCGCACTTGCTGAGACGAAAAATGTTGAGACGTGGGTGTGGGTCCTAGCAGATGATTTAGACGCGTGGAATGCTTTTCCATGGGGGTCCTACACGTACATGGTGATCGTTCTTTTCATCAAATAAATCCTGCAAAATGCTAGAACTTAGATTAGTATTGCAAATAGGTAACAAACACAGGGAATAGAGATTTTAACATTAAATTCCTACTAATCTATGGGGTTGGTTAGCGATCAAGCAATTTTTGGGGATTTCTAAATCCTAAAACAAGAAAGTAAAAAGCATGAATAAATATGCGAATAAACGTATGCAAAGAAATGGATCCAACAAGATGATTCACACACACACACAATCGATCATCGTCACTAAAGATAAATTAAACCCTATAAATCAATCAATTGTAGGGCGCTGTAATTAAACTGACACATCCCTTACTCCCCTTAATTATTCGGTAATCGCCATGGTGGGCATTGAAACGACTAATTCTCTAAGTTAGATGCAACCTACGTTGGTGGACAATCAATAAATTTAACACCTAATCAGCTTTAAGAACTAATGGAACCCGATTTAGGAGCCTACTCGTATGGTGGACATCTAATAGTCTCCTACCTAATTAATCCTATTGTTCTTAGAACAATTGTGCTACTTATTTAGCCTAATCCCATGAGAAATAATGGAACTACTAAATTAGCTATGGATTAATTGAACCTAGGGTGATCAAGCCTAAATTAACTAATCCAATTAACTAACAGAGATGAATTTGGAACCTAAGTGATTAAATATTAAAGCCTAAGTCTAACGAATTCATTAAAGTGTGTGCCTCACATTCCGCCGGCCCCTTAAAATCTCCAAATTAAACTAAGAAGCGGAATTATATATAATGTTTGTTTCTCCAAATCTGAACTACGATGAACAGCGGTGGGCGCGGGAATTAAAGCGGAATTCATTAATGTTTGTTTCTCCAAATTAAACAGAAAATATGGTCCAACTACCCAGGTGGGCGCCAAAACAGACATAATTTGTATAGTACGAATTATACTCATCAAACCTCCTTACTAGGGGTGGGCGCGGGATGGGTACCCGTTTGCGGATACCCGCGCCTGCGGGTAATTGATTTTAATACCCATTCCCGTTTCCGCATAGAGCGGGTACCCGCGCGGATACGGTACGGGTACGGGTTTACCCGCAAATATTACCACCTATTTATAATATATTTAAATTCATAAATAAAAATAAAAAAATACCAATAAATGAAATTTTAAAAACATAAATTAAAATTAAAAAATACCAATATATTTAAACCACTAAATAGGACTATAGGAGTAGATAATCTGTTTTATAAACTATGTTCCAATGGTGTTTCACCATAAATTATAATTATAAAACCGACCATATGATTATCAACTATGAAACCATAGATTCTTATAATTAAAATTACCGTGGAAAATTGTTTAGTCACACTCTAGTGCTAGCACAAAATATGCAAACGGGTACCCGCGCCGTCCGTTGCCCACCTCTACGCAAGAGGACCTCATGTAAAAAAAAATTGTATATTAATGCAGGTACCCGTTCGGGAACGGATATCTAAGAATAAAACCCGTTCCCGTTCTCGACCCGCTTGATTTTTTGCGGGTACCCGCGTAACGGGTACCCGTACCCGTTTTTCCCGACCCGAACGGGACGGGTAGGGGCGCGGGAATCCGAATTGTTTGCCCACCCCTACTCCTTACACTTGAACTATACTTGCCCTCAAGTATAAGAAACTCATAAGAAAAAGACAAAGACTCATAAGAAACTCATAAGAAAAAGACAAAGACAGGAGGAAATAAGACAAGAAAAAGACAAAGACAAAGACTCAAAACAAAGACAAGAAGCAACAAAAGAACACATACAAGAGCAAGACACGAACAAAAATAAGAAGCAATACCAATCATATTCGTAATCTCTACACTCAACGAACTGGCCAAACTTGTCAAACTATGTAAATATAAATCTCATTAAAAAAAGTAGAGTTGCAAATTTTAGACAAGTCACACAAATATCAACTTGGTCAAAAGCCTAAGCAAAAGTAGATCATCCCCACGGTTCACTCAACACTCTCTAATCTATCCGGTCAAGCCACTCAAAGAACATAGTTCACTCTATCACGATAAAAGATTGTCACAACTGGAACATCAAGGAGGTCTTTCTCTTTTGGTTGTAATGGGACTTAGGACTTAGACAAACTTTCGTTGGTAAGGGTCCTAGGGGTTCTAAGCTTCAAGAAATGTAGATCAATGCCATGCATGTCATACATGCTTAAAATGGGATAATCAAGAATAGATAAATAACGCCCACCACTAAAGAATTACACATCAAATGCTACTAATATATCACAAGTACCCTTCACACAGTCTGATTTTCCACGTTTTCCAGTTCTTTTTTTTGGATCACCACTGTTCACTATTCACGAAAATCTGGGTACAAACACGAACTGACCTTAGATACTACTATTCATATACAATTCCGGCTGACAATGTTTTCTTAGCATGCAAACTAGGTAGGCAAATGATATATAATAAGATCAATCTCACTAAAGCGTGTAAAACATGCAATGACATGGGAAAAGAGAAAGCTAAAATGGCCTCGGCTATAATTTTCTAACTAAATCAAAAGATCGGTCAAGAATCAAATGTGTTCACTAGGGGATAATGTAAGGTAGGAAAGTATTGTCGCGGCCAAATGATTTAATCCCTAATGCCTCCTATCATGTATCACAAGTGACTCACCTTTATTGCAACTTCGTGGACAAACACTCTCACATAAATTAGTAGGAAGTGTCATACTTTAAAGGCTCAAGTCTAATTTACGGAATGTGTGTAAAATTTCGATCCAAAATTTACTTATTATTTGTCATCCCAAATTACATACAAATGGGCACCAAGTCCTACTCTTCACAACAACTAACATGCTTGCATATTGAAACATAAAGCACAAATCAAACATACTTAAACAAAGAACAAGAGTGCAACAAAAACTTCATGCTTCGACGACAAAAAAGAAAGGACGACACAAAGTGAAACGACGTACAGACCTACCTCCTCACACTTAAACCCTTGTGTGCCCTCACGCAATAAAAGAGAAACAAGGATGGAGAAACATGACAAAATCACAAAACAAAAATAAGAAACGACCTCCTTACAGTTGACCTCTACCCAAGATCAAGTGAAGACAAAACAAACACATAAAATACGAAAAGAAAAACACAAACACAAAGAACAAAGAAAAACAAAAGGGAATATTGGCGTCGCCTGTAGCCCCGCCTGGGCAGGCGGGGGCAGGACAGTCTGCTCTAGCTCATCAAACCGGCGACGAAGGGCTGCAAGCTCACCACGCAACTAAATCCTCTAAGATCTTTCCTCCTTACACTTAAGTCCACAACATCCTTATTAGCCAAGATCTGGAAAAACAACACAAGACAAAAACCAAACAATGATAAAATCAAAGGAAATAAACGAAAGTAAACTCGGGTTGCCTCCTGGTAACGTCTTTCTTTATTGTCTTTGGCTAGACTCCTCCTTCAAGGTCAAGAATAAGAGGGAGTGGACAAGCGATGCTCATCCAACACTTCTAACATCTCAACAGCATGGTAGATCTTCTAACTGCTCCGCTTGGCCAGACGGACCGAATTCGGAAAGGATCAATCCAACGAGAGCGAAGCTTGCCCGACATGAGACAGAGTCATGACTGATATAGTAACACCAATTGGCCTTCTTCAAAGCTCTTAGCACGAATGTGCTTGTCATGCCACGCTTTGGTACGAATGACATACGTCGATATGCGAATGTGCCGAAAGGTGCCCGGTGCGTTACATAATCCGAATGGCATACTACGATATGTGAAGGTGCCGAAAGGACAAGTAAATGTGGTCTTGTCTTGATCCTCCTCCTTCACAAAGATCTGGAAGTACCCGCTATAACCATCTAAAAAGTTGAAATAAGCTTGCCCCGCAAGTCTCTCCAACATCTGATCAATAAAGGGTAACAAAAAATGATCTTTCCATGTAGCTTCATTCAACTTTCTATAGTCGATGCACATACGCCAACCCGTCGCCAAATGCATGGGTACCAACTCATACTTCTCGTTCTCCACAACTTGGAAACCAGACTTCTTTGGCACCACATGGACGAGACTCACCCATTTGCTATCGGAAATAGGGTATATAATACCCATGGAAAGAAGCTTCAGTACCTCCTTAAGCACTACCTCTCGCATGTTTGGATTAAGTTTTCGTTGATGATCACGAAACGGCTTGCTGTCAGGCTCCACATGAATAGAGTGAGTGCAGATGTCGGGACTTATACCGGTGATGTCGGCTAAAGTCATACAATTACATTCTTGTGCCTCTTCAAAACTTCCAACAACGCCTCCTCTTGGGGTTGGGTTAACTCCTTGGTAATGATGACTTGCAGCGTCTCATAATCACCAAGATAGGCGTATTTTAAGTGCATTGGAAGTGGCTTTAACTCTGGTAGCTTTACTAACGAGGGCAAAATTCTGTTAGAATCGGCCTGCTTGGGCAACTGGGCAACGCTGCTGACAGTTGCAAATTCTGGAGATGCATAAAGTGCCATGATGTTGTCTTTAATCTCTTCATCCCTCACGTCTTTAGCATCTAGATCAGTAAAGCCCTTTGTGAGAGTGAGTTCCATCTTATCCTGCAACAAATGCGTCTCAAGATATTCTTGGACAAAGCTCTCAATCTCATCAGTAGATAATGCAACTTCATTCTCATGATCATAAGGTTTCTTAAGTGCACTTGCTATATGATGAACATAAATCTCATTGTGATATCTCACACTTATAGAGCCTTCATCCACATCAATCACAACCTTCTCAGTTTTAAAAAATGGCCTATCCAATAAAACACACGCAGTACCCTCAACTTGCCTATCATTTCTATCTATAACATAGAAATCTGCAGGATAGACAAAATCGTTAATTATGACTAGGATATTTTCTAGTAAGCCTATGGGAGCAATGCATGACCGATCAGCAAGTTGTATAATCACCATAGTAGATACCAAGTCAACTTCAGTTAATTGATTATACACAGACAATTGCACAAAATTGATAGATGCACCTAAGTCAAACACAATGCTCCTAAGTCACACATAGCCTGCTTAACCATCACATTACCTATAAGACAAGGTAAAGTAAACATACTTGGGTCTACGCACTTGGTGGGAAGCATCTTCTAGATAACTGTCGACACTGATGTATCCATCAATACTTTCCCGGACTGCTGGATCTTACCCACTATGAAGTCTTTGACAAATTTCCCAAATTGGGAAATCTTCACGGCCTCCAAGAAAGGTATGTTGATTTCCAACTTTCCGAACAGCTTCACATAATCCATGTAGTCCTTGTTCGGTGTCCATTTCCGCTCTAATGCATCAGGAAATGGCGGAGGTATGATAGTCAGGCTCCATCTGGGCAGTCCATCCCTCTCTATCAGTCAACACTTCATCCTCAGTGTTCTGCATTGCTATAGGATCTGCCAGACCGCTCGGCTTGCTAGTTCGACAGTTTGTTATGCTTCAAACTGAATGTTTTGAGGATTCGCCTTCGGTGCTGGTTTATGCAATTCTTTTCCATTCCTCAACATAATGTGATTGCAATTGTGGGAGTTCGGATTTGGCTGGGTTCGAGAAGGTAATTGCCCTTGGCTTCCTTTTATCTCTTGAATTGAAGAATTAAACATGGAAATTTGCTTAGACCAATTCTCGAAGGTGCTTTGGTTATCCCACTTGGTCTGATTAATCTCTTCCTGCATCTATTGTTGATAGGCAATAACATTCTTTTGAGAAGAAATCATATTTGCCAGCATTTTCTCCAACGAATTGCTTTGGTCCGTCTGGCCAGATGGCTGACTCTGCTGCTGAAATTACCTTTGATGCGGGGGTTTGTAGGGTTGTTGATACCCTTGATGTGGCGCTGGCTGAAATTTTTGATGCTGATATGTGGACGGCTGGTATGTTTGTGATGGAGGAATTCTCGGCTGTTGCGGCATTTGATCATCTTGTCTCCATCTTAGGTTTGGATGATTCCTTTGTTGTCCATTCCAATTACCTGTTGCATTAGCATCCTCACCACGACATTGCAAGGAAGTATGCCTTCTCTGACCACATGCTCCACATGTGTGGTCAGCCATCGCATGTGATGATGATGAAGAAGAGGAGTTCTTCTTCTTGAACAAACGATCTAATTTGTCTTCGAGTTGGCTGAAGTTCTCCACTATTTTTAACCCAACCTTCATATCAAGATTGTCTAGAAAGTCTTCACTCGACAGGTTGATGGATCTTCTTTGCATCCTTGGACCTTTATATTGTGATGTGGACTCGGCAAGACCTTCAATGATAGTCGTGGCATCATTATAGTAACTATTAGCAAAGTTACCCTTCAAACCAACATTCACCATGGTTTTGAACTTATCTTTCATCCCATGGTAAAAACACTGCAGCAAACCCACATCAGAAAAACCATGGTTTGGGCAGCTATCAACTAGCTTCCCAAAGCACTCCAAATAAGCTCCAAAGGACTTATCAAGTTCTTGAGTAATTCCCGAAATCTCTTTTTTGAGAACATTGGTGTTTGATTGAGGGAAGCACTTGTCTAAGAATGTAGGACGCATCTGAGCCCATGTAGTAATCGATTTAGGTCGAAGTCCAGAAAACCATGCACAAGCTCCGTCTTGAAGAGTGAATGGGAATGCTTTAAGTTTGAAAGCATCAAAATGGCCCTGCCTATGCAAGTCGCAAACTTGATTGAATCCCTCCAACAAAGAGAAAGGAATTTCATTTAGTTTTCCATAGAATTTTGGACATACCGCGACCAAATTCAATTTCACGTCGATCTGCTCAGTAGTGGTTATGTGAATTGGTCCGGGCATGTCCTCTCCCAAGTGTCTCGAACCTGAGTTCATCTTTGGATTGGCTCCCTCTTCGTCGGCCGTGATTTCTTCTTCAGATTCTGAACTGCTCTCTTCTGAAAAGTGGTCCGCTTGACCAGTCAGAGCAGTTTCGACTTCTGGTTCGCTGGTTCTATCACCGGCTTCTGTTCTATCCTCGACCTGGGCAGTTGAAGCAGTTTATGCATGCGACATAACTTGTTGCTTTTGCAGCTTTGTCGCCTTCCTATTCCTTTTCGCAATCTTTTCAATTTCCGGATCAAAGTGTAGAAAAGGGCGGGAAGACCTGCTCATGCAACACTTAAAAGCTCCAAAGATCAATTGAAAAATAAGCTAAAAATAGCACCGTCCCCCGACAACGGCGCCAATATGGTGATCGTTGTTTTCACCAAATAAATCATGCAAAATGCTAGAAAATAGATTAGTATAGCAAACATGTATCGAACACAGGGAACATAGATTTTAACATTAAATTCCTATTAATCTATGGGGTTGGTTAGCGGCCAAACAATTTTTGGGGATTTCTAAATCCTAAAACAAGAAAGCAAAAAGCAAGAATAAATATGCGAATAAACGTGTAACGCCCCAATTTTCATAACTTTTTAAGGGGACGTCACCTCGTGCATAAACATAATCTTCTCAATTTAATTCTTTTTCAAAAAAATAAAGATTCATAAAGCAATAAGATTTTAATGCATTTCATAGTAGCGGCAGACTTGATTCAAAAACATGTTCACCTATTAGTTCACAAAATTAAATAGAGTCAAAAACATAATTCAAGATAAAACTAAATTAATGCGTAAAAAAAAATGTTTTAAATTCTTTCACATCTGTGACCATCACCATCCGCCACTTCACGCATCTGCCGGACCATGATCTGAAAAGGTGAAAATATAAGGGGTGAGTATGACTACTCAGTGGGGTCAATTATTATCCAAACTATAAACTATAAAGGATTTAACATGAGAAATTAGACATGCAAGCCCAGAGGCTTAACCCGAAGGTTTTACTGCTGTGAATTGACCGAAGGCTAACCCGAAGGTTTTTCTGCTGTGAATTGCCCGAAGGCTAACCCGAAGGTTTTTCTGCTGTGAATTGCCCGAAGGCTAACCCGAAGGTTTTACTGCTGTGAATTGCCCGAAGGCTCTGCCTGTACTGAATAACACATGAGAAAAATAATATAGTGTATAATAAGGATAAAAGTAAAACCCCACCTTAACCTTTTTGAGTGGATGAAAGATGTATATCAAGTGATTAACCCTTGCGCGCCAATCCTAAATAATAAATATTTATTCTTAATAATTTACGTAATTAAAATGCAATGCACACGCCAAGCTTAACTTTACTTACGCCAACCATAAAATATACTTGTGACCTGATATTATATTTATTTCCAGATTCTCTTCTAATGGCGAAAACGTGATAGAATATACATAAAAATTGTATAAAAAAAATCATCAGCAAGCAACAACAAAAATAACCATATCCAATCATAGACACATGTGGCAAAGTATGTACACAGTTCTCGTTACTTTTCCTAAATAAACAAGTTGTTAATATACTTATTAAATGGCTAAGAGATAAATTATTACTATCCTATTTATACATGTAAAGAAAATGGGATCTTCAACTATTTAAAATACTATGACCCTTAATTTGTTGCTTCCTGCAACGATTATTTAAGCAAGTCAGACTATGAACACTTAAAAAAAATGGACTAATAAAAAGTTCTTTCACATTCTTCCTATTATTTACTAGATTTAGTACATGATATAATTAATCCGCAATATCAAGCCCTACTGATAAGACAAGCTTAAACCCGTCAATTAATTACTCCCTTTTTAAACTATTGCTCCCTAATTCTCACGGCAGGAAGAAAAGAAAAAAAAATGAAACAAACTACCAAATTAGCATATGATTTAACACAAATTAATGTTATACTTTGCCATATCACGTCCATAGTTAAATTGCTAAATTTAGAAAATGAAAACGTAAAAAAACATTGATCGGTAATATAGAAATTATTTCGCTTAAACATAAATTCCCATAATTGGCGCCTTTGAACATGAATATTTAAGCGGAGTTAAGAACATATTGATTTACACAATAATAACTTAAATTCAGATTTACCATATTAGAGCTCTAATGTATTCACGTTTCCAAAGCACACGGTTACAAGCATTCACAACAAATTTTTAGTTCCTAAATACTCTAGATTTCATACTATCTATCAAAAATCCTAACTTAATACATGACGAATTCTTAAATTTAGAACATACCTTGTTAATTCCTAGAATTAAGAGGCTGGAGAACCACATGAATATACATTAATTTGAGTGAGTTACTTTTGAGGTGCCGAAAAAAAATAATGAAATTAGGGTGTTATAAATAATATTTCATAATCCCCAAAAGATATGATTTTTTTTAGGTAAAAGATAAACATTATCCGAAAGATGGTTCACAAAATTAAATAATATCTAAAGCCGTTCAAAACATATTGGAGATTTTAAAAAAATTTAAATCCTTAAATCGTGGCTAAAGAAAAAAAAAATTAAACTGAAATATTATCTTCACATTGATATGTTTCCTAATTAATTTGCCACCTCAATACTCAAAGATTTCAAATCATGAAAAGATATACATACTATATTTGTAAATTTCATAAAACCAGGCTAATAATTCAATGCGTGAATAATTAATATATATGAAATTAATGCATAACAATATCAAAAAGAAAATTTAATTAATTAATTAATGATCATGATTTTAATTTCTAAAGCGCGACTTATAGAACTTACCCACAAGATATCATGCATGAGATGCAAATGTTTTTATTTATTTATTTAATTATTACTTATGATTATTATTATTATTATTATTATTATTATTATTTTATGGAAAAATTTTGGGGTGTTACAGTCTCCCCTACTTATAAAATTTTTGTCCTCGAAAATTAATTACCTTTGTCTATGAAGTTCGGATATCTTAGCTCCACATGTCCTTTTCTACTTCTCATGTCGCCTCACTCGCATCATGTCTACTCCAGAGAACTTTTATTAATGTCACTTCCTTGTTCCTAAGTTGGATAACCTTTCGGTCTAAGATGACATTTGGCGTCTCTTCATATGACAAATCTTTGTTCAACTCCAATCCTTCATAATTGACTATGTTGCTTGGGTCATGCACATACTTCCTCAAACTCGCCACATGAAAAACATTATAATTGGACGTCAAACTTGGCGGTAGTGCCAACTCGTATGACACTTCTCCAATTCTTTTGAGTATCTCAAACGGTCCAATGTATCGAGGTCTAAGCTTTCCTCTCTTTCCAATCCTCACTACACCTTTCATTGGTGACAACTTGAGAAACACTTTGTCACCCTTCTCAAATTGTATATCCTTCCTCTTCAAATCAGCGTAGGACTTCTATCTATCTTGAGCAATCTTGATTCTCTCTCGAATCTTTGCAATGACTCCCACGGTTCTTTCTACGATCTCGGGTCCCAATATTATTTTCTCACCAACCTCATCCCAGTGCAGAGGTGATCTACACTTCCTTCCATATAATGCTTCAAAAGGTGCCATACCTATGCTTGCTTGATAGCTATTATTATATGCAAATTCCACTAAAGGAAAATGCCTCTCCCAATTGGTTCCAAAATCCATAACGCATGCTCGCAACATATCTTCCAAAGTCTGAATAGTTCTTTCAGACTGTCCATCAGTTTGTGGATGGTAGGCGGTACTAAACTTCAACTTAGTACCCATAGCAGCTTGCAAACTATTCCAAAATTTTGATGTGAACCTCGAATCGCGATCACATACAATACCGGTAGGCACTCCATGTAATCTTACTATCTCGTCTATATAGATTTGTGCCAAATGATCCATGTTGTCGGTCATCTTCATCGGAAGAAAATGAGCCGATTTCGTGAGTCTATCCACGATTACCCAAATTGAATGATTTCCTCTTCGGGTTTTTGGTAATGCTACCACTAAGTCCATTGATATCTCCTCCCACTTCCATTGAGGTATATCAAGTGGCTTTAATAAGCCGGATGGTCTTTGGTGTTCAGCCTTTACTTGTTGGCAAGTCATACAACTTTGTATGAATTCTGCAATAGTCCATTTCATATTCCTCCACCAAAAGTGTCTCTTCCAATCATGATACATCTTTGTCCCTCCAGGATGGACAGTGTATGAGTGTTGTGTGCCTCCTCTAAAATCTCCCTCATCATTTCACTTCCTTTTGGTACACAGATCCTTCTCTCGAACATCAGCGTCCCGTCTGCTGCAATCTCAAACCCCTTATTTTGCCCTTCCAGAACTTGATCTCTTATCTTGCACAAAAATCTATCTCTCTTTTGTGCTTCCCGAATTTGGTCCCTTAGCAAAGGTTGGATCTTCATAGCTGCTAACTTAGTAGTAGTGTCTTCTGTCCAGAGTACAACTTCAATTTCCATTTTTGCAAACTCTTCAATCATTCGGGAAGTATATAGGGCGATCGAACTCCCTTTCCTGCTCAAAGCATCAGCTATGACGTTTGCTTTTCCTGGATGGTAATTAATTGTGCAGTCGTAATCTTTCACTATCTTCTTAAGTTAACATTAGCTAAATGTCATGTAATACTTTATTTAGAGCATCAAACATCTTGAAGGCTCCAGAAGAGCATGTGTCATTCTATCAAATCATACGAAATTAACTATTGAGTTTGCCCTTTACTCTAGTAAGTCTAGAAGACACTTACTAAGTTTTTAAGTATCCGCTACAATGGATACCATATTGAAATAAAACGAGTCTCACTTTAAGATTGTTTTTATAATGAAACGACAGTTTCAACATTAGGTGGAACATGTCACATTTTGATTCTTGAAGTAATCAATGTGAAATCCACATCCACAAAAGCACAATAAAAAATTTTATTGTAATGAAAAAAAAAAACTAGTTACATTTGGAATCCTGAAGTAATCAAAGTGAACAAGAAGTCAAAAGACTCACTTGCAAAACATTCCAAACCAACTTCTTGATATTTTTTTATATATTTAAAAGAAGTGACAAGTTATACATTTGCTTAATGTCTTTGAAGGACAAGTAAAAATAACAACAAATGAATTTAAATTTCGTCAAAAAATACGTTCGACCAATTGGTTCTAAAAGAAACTTTGTGCCTAAGAAATAGGGCAACAAGATATGAATCATATAATGACG
Source organism: Lavandula angustifolia (assembly GCA_028984105.1). Classification (NCBI taxonomy): domain Eukaryota; kingdom Viridiplantae; phylum Streptophyta; class Magnoliopsida; order Lamiales; family Lamiaceae; genus Lavandula; species Lavandula angustifolia. The sequence goes on along the minus strand of JAPVEC010000040.1, from coordinate 25,569 downwards.
AAAATGATTAATAAATCAAATGAAAGTTTCTGAAGAACTATCAGCGTTTGAAAATAATGAGATCTCAATTAATAATGAGTTTCTCAAGTCTTGAAGAGAGCAAATATCATCCTCGAGGCACGATGATATATTCGTCTTTAATATGACTCTTGTAATGATACAGGATGATCCTCAACGACAATCTGTTAGCTATTCAAGATATAAATAATTGGTCAAAGAGGAAATAAGTCATACAAGGCAAAATTCCCTAGAAAGCCGGAAACATTTGGACTTGTAGCTCTAATATCCGGTAAGTATATCCCTGATGGATAGACGTGTGTCTTTGTGAAAAAGAGAAATGAAAATTTGCAAGATATAGGGTAATACTCGTAACACAAGGTTTCTCTCAAATACCGGGAATTAATTATGTACTTTCTCATAATGGACACAGTTATATTTTAAACGTTTGATTAATCTAGTTATGTTACAAAGGCTTGATATAAACCTTATCGATGTAGTAAATGTCTATCCATATACTTCACTAGATAGTGACATATATAGGAAAATCCCTAAATGATTCAAATTGCTTGAAGCACATAAGTCAAACAATGTTTTCAAGTAAACAACAACAATTGTTATAAGGACCGAAATAATCTACCCATATGTGCTATAAGAACAACGAGTATCTTCTACCAGAAGGACACAAATTGGAGATATTTGCTCTTATGTTTTTAAGAAGAAAACTAATGTGCAAAGCAGTTTATATTAATGAGTTGAATTTGATTGAAACTCTTGAAGAACATAATACTTATGCGCATACTTCGTCAATATGTCATATATAATCCAACTCAAACTATTTCCGGCATTGGGGGGGGAATGAAATGTGAAATATAGAATACCGCAAAAATCTCGTTGGATTATTTATTTATATTCACATACTATGAACTGAAAGTTCATTAACTATTAACTGCAAAATAAGTGATTACAATCTCATATACCTGTTGTATATGCACCATAAAAAAACTGAAGTTTCTAATAGACAAAATAAATCAATTGATGTTCATTAACGCCAGAAGCATGAGAGATTTATTGGTGCTAAAGAGAATGATGGCCGATATACAACAGGCCGATAGGTATATGAGATTGTAATCAATTGATAAATCATTCTCTAAAGAACATTCTCTAAATCGTCAAAGAGAGTGGTGCCACATGAGGTGCTAAAGAGAATGTGGTGCTAGGCTAACCAGAACAGTTCGCTAGAGAGAATGATGGCCGATATGATAAATTCTCAAAAGGAAGGAATTGACTATCAACATCAGATGCAAGAAGAGATAAATCAGTCTGATGAAGAAATTATAATTCTCGCAAGTGCACGAATCGGTATAGTACCTAATCTAGCAACTCCCGAGGTCGATCTCACAAGGACTCAGCTGGGTTCTAATTACTCTAATTATTTAACTATCTACTTGGTCCTAAACTGGGTTTGGATTATATAAAACTACGGAATTAAAATAGCAAGAAAGTAAGAAAACAAATAAAAGCGAAGCAAATTGGATAATGGGTGTGGTTTCAAGATTGATGAAGATTGTGGAGGTTTAACAATCACTATGCCTAAGATGATCGATTCATTCCCATTCTCTAGCTAGCAATTCTGAATTTATTTTGTTGGTTCATCCACTAAGGCTCTAGGGATTCCGTATTATGACGAGAAATCTCTAATTTATAATCCTAAGGGTCAATCAAGTGATCATATCATGAACCTAATGATCGTATCAAGCTCAAGGATTCAAAGAAACATCTAAACTATCTCAAACCAATGGTGACAATATAGACACTTAATTGCAGGTCTAAATAAATAACCGGGTATGATGCGCCGTATTATCTATTACCTATATTCTCTATAATTATCTAAGATGGTGGCAAGTCACATTAAAGAATCATAGAGAAATCAAAAGCAGGCTCAACAATTAAGAAACAAAACAATTCATTCATTGAAAAACTAAGGTTTGAATCAATTCATCAAAAACATAGATCCTGCTAAACCCCACACAAGGGGATTTAGCCACTCATATTCGCAGGAAAATAATCACAAAAGATACAAAAAAAATCCATAAAATTCAAGTATCAAAAACCCTAAACAAAACTGAGAAGGAATAATACAACCTAGAATCTGGCGGATTGATCCTCGCGCTTGGTTCTCGGGTTGTGGTCTTCAATCTTCGTCTTGAATCTTCAACGGAGGGATGCCTTGGGTGTTTCTCTGCTTTGGGGGCTGGAAAAAGTCGAAAATATGGTGTGTAGTCGAAGGAAAGAAGTCCGGAAGGGTTTATATAGGTTTCGGGCCGAAAAAATTTGGTTTTTGGGCTGTATACGACGCAGACCGCGGTCCAGCACAAATTCGGACCGCGGTCCGACCCACGGATTTTCCAATTTCTGAGTCAGAAGGTACCGGACCGCGGTCCAGCACAAATTCGGACCGCGGTCCGACGTCTTCGGCGGAACACATTTTTTTCTGCACTGTCGCGTTTTGGGAAAAACGCTATATCTCCTTCGTTAGCCGTTGGATCGCCACAAAACTTTGCCACAATGTTCCTAACACATAGAACTAATATGTGAACGGTGGAGATCGGATTTGAAGATCGTTAGATCCGCCTGCCACGCGATTGTCCAACTGCCTTGTTACACGAGTTCCGAAACACGATGTCTTCATCATCCGGCTTCAAATCCTCTTCATTCTTCATCCAAACAACTCCATATTTGTCAAAAATGCATCAATGGTAATGGTTTCTTTCATTTTGATTCCTTATTCAGTTTTTAGAAGAATACATCATTAGCATGTGAAAATGATTCAAGCTTGATGCCACCTTCAAAACAAAATAGAACATAGAAGTAGTGTAGTCCCTCTCCAGAAATCTGTATCACTCAAACACTCAAGTGTATAAGGGTAAAATCATCACTCAAACTCAACCCTAAGAAAGCGTCTTCATAAGCTTGCAAATTGTCTAATTCTACTCATAATGAACAGAATTCATGGCAAAGATCTCGAAGGTCTTACTTTGGTTGTAATGGGGCTAAGGCATGTAATAAAAAGGTAGGGAAGATATAGGAAAAGTGACTCATAATGTACGAACAATCAAGGGATCTAGTAGAGCAACCAAATGAAGATATATCAAAATAAACCTCTAAAACCAATCACATTTGAATAACTCATAATCAAACAAATCAAGTCATCCCGAGTTCTCACTTTCTTTTTTCAAAATATACTCCCCTTTTCAATCTCCTCCCTTTTTCTTTTCACCTCTTCTTTTTTTTTTCTCTTTTTTTTTCAACACCTCCCAACTCTAACATATGTCATCAATAAACCCCTTTCAATCAAAGTTAGGAGTACATGCACAAATCTCCCATATTCTATCCAATTGTTTACCTGCCAACTCTCTACCAATAATTAGATAAAGATTTCAGTATAACACGGTGTCATCAAGTTCGGTACCAGGCTGGATATAATCAAAATCAATTCACACCAATCTCACTTTTCAGCAAATATTTGTCTCTTGATCACCAAACCCTCCAAGCCTCCATTTCCTCCCACAGCACTAACAACTCTACTAGATCCTCGGTTAAGGCTAGATAGGCTAGACAATTTAAGTGGAGGTACATGAATAAAAATGATACATTAAGCTCAAAGGGGCTTACTAGGTTGATGTTCAAGGTAGGAATCATATTTGGCTCTGGCTAAAGAACGAGATAGTGCCTAAGATCATATCAATGCCATACACGAAAAGTGTTCAATAAACTTCAAACAGACTCAAAGCAAGTTCTAAATGTTCTCCCTAAAGCGAGTATCACACATGAAAGAAAATTGAGACCGACATAGGATTTCGTCAGTTCACAACAGGCTTAAATTCTCACAAGGGCTTTGGACTACCATACTTTTACATCCTACATGTTCGAAAAATTTATCATGCTCAAATTCAATTCAACAATGCTTCAGCAAAGAAAAATTTTAAGGCAAGAAATGCATAAACATCAAATAACATAAGTCATAGTAGTTCAAATATCAAATACATAGAGAATCATCAAAATCATAATAATACAGACCAAATAAATAGGGTTCAAGATTCTACATACCCCCCAAACCTATCTACGAGCTAGTCCCTAGCACGAAAATAGAGTGAAATAAAGAAAATTAGGTAAACGAATCTTCCCTAATGTCTAGGTGATGTCCGATCGATCCACATATGCGAAGCTTGTTCTGGCAGGCTCAGATCCAAAGTTAATCCCCACCGTATCAGCTCCCCTGCTGCTCTGATATAGCTTATTATGCATTAAAAATCAATAGGTGATGGCATACATGTCAATTTTCCTCCTCAGCTTTTTTTATTTTTTATTTTTTTATTTTTTTTTATGGAAAGCAATAAATCTAACTAAGAAAACTAGAAAAACTCACAAACGTGGGTTGCCTCCCACGAAGCGCTGTTGGTTAGAGTCATTGGCTCGACTTTGCTGAATCACATTAGAAACTTGGCGACTTTGGACGCCCGACTACAGCCTTGTCGAACGCCTCCTTTGATGATGCTTCACAAACATCCTTCACCTTGAAATGTTTTTTTAGTTCGTGGATTCATCAACTTCACCACACCATGCAACAAAACGTCCACCACATGAAATGGTCCGGAGAATGTAGAAATTGGGTATCCTGGAAAAACTTTAGAACCATCGTCATATAAAAGAACTTTAAGACCAGGATAGAGTGTTTTACCCAACGTGCTCTTCCCACAAGCAGCTTTAGTGCGTCTGACATAGATGGTTTTCTTTGGGAACATGTCTGTTTGATCTTCAACACATTCATCCAAGTTCGGAACACCAACATCAGTTGACTCCTCATCGAATAATGTGTGTATTTGTAATCCCTCTGTACCATCAGAATCCGTCACTACATCATATTCAGGCTGCACAAAGTTAACTTCCGCAGTTGAGGCATTAGTTCCCAATGTGGTTGGAGCTAGTGCTTTGAATTCTGTTATCTCCCCCAAGACTTCCATCCTCAAAGTTCGTGATGGTACATCAACACAAGTCCTAGTGGTTGCCATGAATGGCCTCCCTAGGAGGATAAGCTGGTCACTTAGCCCTCGAGAAGTATCATCTGCATCAAGAACAATAAAGTCAACTGGAACAATAAACCTGTCTACCTTTACCAACAAATCTTCAACAATCCCCATTGGGGTCTTCACCGAGTTATCAGCAAATTGAAGCCTCATAGGTGTAGGCTTCAAATTATTAACTCCCAACGTTTTGTAGACAGAGTAGGGCATGAGGTTGATACTAGCTCCAAGATCTAGCATTGCTCGTGTAACTCTATCCTTGCCCATAGAGATAGTAATGTCGAATCTTCCAGGATCTGCTAACTTGGGCGGTAGAGCCGATATATCAACTACAACACCCCCTGATTCAAGTGTAGGAAGATTTGCACTCCGCTCATAATCTTTTTTGTTGGTGATGAGCTCCTTGAAGAACTTGGACTGCCTTGGAATACTCTTGACGAGGTCTAAGAGTGGGAGATTGATCTTCACTTTAGAGAGTATATTGAACAAGGATCCAAACTGTTCTTCTTGTTTGTTAACCTTGAGGCGTCCTGGAAAAGGAGGTGGGGGCTTGTATGGATTCACAGCTTTATGCAAAGGAGTTCGAACAGTAGGCTTCTTCTCCTCATCTCTTGTCCTTTCATCAACAATAGCCATAGCAACTTCATCGATTTTCTCTTTAGCCTTCTCCGAATCATCACCAAGCAAAATAGTAATGGACCTCGCCTCTTCAGTTTGTCCGGGTAGTTTCCCTTGTTGCATTTTAAGCAAAGCCACTTCCTGCGCTAGCTGGCCAAGTTGAGTCCCCAAATTTTTGGAAGTTGCTTCCACGTTCTTAACAGAAGTGGTGAGTGTCTCCATTTGCTCCCTCGAACTCTTCATAAAGCAGTTTAAGGTGTCTTGCAAGATGGCAATGGTATTCGGTTCAGCTTTCTCAATCTTTTGCTGAGGGCGAGATGATGATGTGCCTCCAAAGTGCTGCTGTTCATTGGTATTCTGTCCTCCATAATTTTGGTAACTCTCATAGTTGGGATTGTACCCTTGCTGCTTATGGACAAAATTTTGGTGCGGCCTCTGATATTGCTTTCTCTCCTCCCATTCTTGATGTCCGATGCCTTGTCCCCAATTAGTTTCTTCTTCTTGAAATTGGCTATGGATGATATTAAACTGGCATTGGGCAGTTGAGTGTTGTGGATCATCACAAATGGTACAGACCTCGCCAATCTTTGGGGCTTGTACTTGTGTCCGCTTGAGCTCCTTGATTTCTTGTCTAAGCAGTTGAAGCTCCTTAATAGTATCATCCGCATACGCAGCCCGCACATCCTGCGTTCCACGTTGTCTCACACTTTGACTTCTTTGTACGGAACGGGCCTTCAACGTTTCAAAAAGTTCATGCAATGCACTTGGGGTCAGTGCAAGAATACCTCCGGGAGCCATATTGTCAACCATAATCTGACACGGCAAGAGCAATCCATTGTAGAAGAACTCATTCAGCATCGCGACCTGGTAATTATGATGTGGACATTGGATGAGGAGTCCCTTGAATCTATCCCAAGCTTCATGGTATGTCTCATTGTCAAACTGGGAAAAAGTAGCAATCTGCTGCCTCAACTCATGGCTCTTTCTTCGGGAGTAGTATCCCTCAATGAATGCTTTGAACACGTCCTCCATTGTCCGCAAAGAATTAGCAGGCAGTGTGTTCAGCCAATTCTTGGCCTTATCCTTCAGAGTGTAGGGAAACAATCGTCTTCCCAATTGATCAGTAGTAAGCCCGATGAGAGGAAGAGTCCCCAATGTAACATAGAACTCCCTCATATGAGCAAGAGGATCTTCAGTTGCTAGCCCGTAGAAAGATGGTAGCATATGGTAGTAGATAGGCTTTAGATCATAATTCCTTGCGGTTTCTTCTAGGACAATGCAGGTAGTATTGGCTCCAAGTATCGGCCTTGTGTAGTCTCCCTGCAACCTCTCTGGTTCAGGATTGTTCCCAATTTGCTCCATTGTAATTTTGTCTTCCGGTTCCTCCTTCGTAACGCGAGTCCCTACTCTGTGTATGTTATCGATAAAAGGCGCAAGTTCTAGATTTTGCGACCTTCTACCGTGCATAAACCTACAGAAAACTCAAAGAATAAGACTCGACACAGTAAAAGAAATGAAGAAGTAGAAACAAACTTAAAAATAAAATCTAACCAAATAAACAGCTAGTAAAAAGAATAATCAAAACGACTGAGTCCCCGGCAACGGCGCCAAAAACTTGATGAACAAATTATAATTCTCGCAAGTGCACGAATCGGTATAGTACCTAATCTAGCAACTCCCGAGGTCGATCTCACAAGGATTCAACTGGGTTCTAATTACTCTAATTATTTAACTATCTACTTGTTCCTAAACTGGGTTTGGATTATATAAAACTACGGAATTAAAATAGCAAGAAAGTAAGAAAACAAATAAAAGCGAAGCAAATTGGATAATGGGTGTGGTTTCAAGATTGATGAAGAGTGCGGAGGTTTAGCTATCACTATGCCTAAGATGATCGATTCATTCCCATTCTCTAGCTAGCAATTATGAATTTATTTTGTTGGTTCATCCACTAAGGCTCTAGGAATTCCGTATGATGGCGGAAGATCTCTAATTTATAATCCTAAGGGTCAATCAAGTGATCATATCATGAACCTAAGGATCGTATCATGCTCAAGGATTCAAAGAACCATCTAAACTATCCCAAACCAATGGTGACAATCTAGACACTTAATTGCAGGTCTAAATAAATAACCGGGTATGATGCGCCGTATTATCTATTACCTATATTCTCTCTAATTATCGAAGATGGTGGCCAGTCACATTAAAGAATCATAGAGAAATCAAAAGCAGTCTCAACAATTAAGAAACAAAACAATTCATTCATTGAAAAACTAAGGTTTGAATCAATTCATCAAAAATATAGATCCTGCTAAACCCCCACACAAGGGGATTTAGCCACTCATATTCGCAGGAAAATAATCACAAAAGATACAAAAATAATCCATAGAATTCAAGTATCAAAAACCCTAAACAAAACTGAGAAGGAATAATACAACCTAGAATCTAGCGGATTGATCCTCGCGCTTGGTTCTCGGGTTGTGGTCTTGAATCTTCATCTTGAATCTTCAACGGAGGGATGCCTTGGGTGTTTCTCTGCTTTGGGGGCTGGAAAAAGTCGAAAATATGGTGTGTAGTCGAAGGAAAGAAGTCCGGAAGGGTTTATATAGGTTTCGGGCCGAAAAAATCTGGTTTTTGGGCTGTATACGATGCGGACCGCGGTCCAGCACAAATTCGGACCGTGGTCCGACCCATGGATTTTCCAATTTCTGTGTCAGAAGGTACCGGACCGCGGTCCAGCACAAAGTCGGACCGCGGTCCGACGTCTTCGGCCGAACACGTTTTTTTCTGCACTTTCGCGTTTTGGGAAAAACGCGATATCTCCTTCGTTAGCCGTTGGATTGCCACGAAACTTTTCCACAATGTTCCTAACACATAGATCTACAATTTGGACGGTGGAGATCGGATTCTAAGATTGTTAGATCCGCCTGCCACGCAATTTTCCAACTGCCTTGTTACACGAGTTCCGAAACACGATTTCTTCATCATCCGGCTTCAAATCCTCTTCATTCTTCATCCAAACAACTCCATCTTTGCCAACAATGCATCAATGGTAATGGTTTCTTTCATTTTGGTGCCAAATACCACCAAATATGCTCAAAACGCGTGAGAAACCTACAAAACAAAAAAAAACCATCGAAAATATACGATTCCAAGCAAAACATAAGCTAAAAATGAATAGAAAACGATATAAATAAGCTTAAAAAGAACACAATGAGATGGTATAAAAACCACTCATCACAGTCCTAGAGGGATCATCAAAGAACCTTCGAGAATTTATCCAAGCAGATTTACAAATTGAATTCTTCGATTCAAGAGATAAAAGGAAGCCAATGACAACTGCCTTCTCAAACTCAGCCCAATCTAAATTCATACAATTGCAATCACCTCATGCTGAGCAGTGGAAAAGAATTGCTCGAACCAGCACCGAAGGCGAATCCTCAAAAGATTCGATGCAGTAGCGAGAATAGACCGCGAACGCGGCCAAGCCGCGCAATGCAGCGGTCGAGTAATGCAGAATATTGAGGATGAAGTGATGACTTGAAGGAAATATGAGGGAAGAATTCAATACCTTCCTCCTTCGTATGTTGTCGCAGCTCTGATTGTTGCTCGTGTGTCAGATCTTCTGATCTGTGTCCCAGCCTTCCGCTCCTCCGTGTGGACAGAGATCTGAGAGGAATTACTTTTTCTACTCTTGGTAACTCACGTGCGTGAATGATTTTTATGAAATCATAATCTTAATGAACGTGTTTTTCCTCTATATATAATGTATAAAATATTATATTATAATTGTGGCCCATTAGAAATTATAATGCTAATGGGTTTCTAATAATAAATTAATATTCAGCCTATAATATAATTAATAATAACTGGGTCACTTATTTATCAATTAATTGGCCCAGCCAATTAATTGCAGATAAATAATTTCTATATTATTAAATAATGTATAAATACAATAATCTATTAATAATAATTTCCGAGAGAACAAAATAAATATTGGGAAGCTAATTGGGCCAGACCAGGGATCCAATACAAGAAATAAAGTCGGGCCTCAAATTAATTAATTATCTATGCTCAGCCCAGAGCAAAATTAATTAATAAACACAGATTCATTCCACTAGAGAATCCATGCTGACTTACCCCTTTATCCTAACTTGAGCATGGACTTGTATTTTAGACTTAATCGATCACCGTATTTAAGATAGAAATATCCGTTAATTAATTAAGCCCACTGACAGCTTAAATTAATTAACATCTTATATATTCCTAAGAAGTACCACTCGACCTTATTAACACCCCTGAACTTAATCAACCGGCCGGGTTTAGTGTGCTAATCCTTACGAGTTCCTCAGGGGATATTATCAACCCATTTTACTAGGATACGATTGCAAGATACAAACAACCAACCTGAGCCACAAATAACTACTAACACCCAAGATATGTAAATCCGGTCGCGATGACGTTCACCATAATAGGTCAAAGTTATAGATAGCCAAATGCGCTTAGCTGAAGTCTTACAAAGCTTAAGACCAGCTAAGTCACCGAGATCTTGGTTCTCCACTAAGGTCAGTTAGGAGAACACATCTCACTGTGATCCATCAATATACCACATTAAATGTACCAGTAAAGGCAAGCAGCCAAGACAAGCCACTTATTATCTAAACTGCAGCTTAAACATACAACTTATCCTTAAGTTGTCTCAGTTGTGATAACTGTTTATATCTTGTCAGTTCAACCAATTTGTGTAGTATTCTGTGATACCCGACACACTACACAAATCTAACTTTTATACAAGATAAAGGATAACATGTGCAAATATATATATTTATCAGATAGGAGAATAAAATAGTGGTGGGGACAAAACACATTGTATACAAGCATAAAATTTGCTTCCAATATACAAAATCACAACAATTCTCCCACTTATACTAAAGTAAACTTTTAGTAAACAATGTGTCAGTTCTAGGTACAAACTAGTACTCAGCTATCTATCCTATCAATCACTGCATCTTCTCCCACTTATACAAAAGTTTCTGTAGTCCTAAGATGGGGGCATCTCTACCACTCCTAGGCCATGAACATTCTTTTCGTAAGCCGGAACTGGTAAGCTCTTCGTGAAAGGATCAGCTAGGTTGTCTTCAGTTCCAATTTTGTTAATCACCACGTCTCCTCGATGTACAAATTCTCGTATGATATGGTAGTTCCTGTCTATGTGTTTAGACGCCTTGTGGGATCTGGGTTCCTTTGAATTTGCCACTGCACTCGCATTATCACAATAAATTGTGATTGCCTTAGGCAAATTCGGAACAATATCAAGATCCAGGAGGAAATTCTTGAGCCAAACTGCCTCTTTAGAGGCATCTGAAGTAGATACATACTCTGCTTCCACGGTTGAGTCCGCAATGTATTTCTACTTTGCACTCCTCAATGAGATAGCTCCACCTGCCAAGGTAAACACATAACCCAAGGTAGACTTCTTCTCGTGTATGTCAGCCTGGAAATTCAAGTTTGTATAACCCATAGACACTAGACTGTCTGACTGGTAAACAAACCTATAATCTCTAGTCCTTTTAAGGTACTTAAGAATGTGCTTTACTGCAGTCCAATGCTCTTGTCCAGGGTTAGAGTGATATCTTGAGACCATGCCTACAGCATATGAGATATCTGGTCTCGTACAAAGCATTGCATACATGAGGCTACCGACAGCGAAAGCATATGATACTAGCCTCATACTTTCTATTTCTTCAGGCGTTTAAGGGCATTGATTCTTTGATAGAAAAATGCCATGTCTAAAAGGTACTGAACCTCTCTTGGCATTTTGCATGCTAAAACGAGCAATAATAGTATCAATGTAGGACGCTTGTGACAAGCTTAACATCTTTTTCTGGCAATCTCTGATAACCTTGATCCCAAGGATGTAAGCAGCTTCACCTAAGTCCTTCATTTGAAACTGCTCGGATACCCACGTCTTTACGTCTGATAATACTTCAACATTGTTGCCAATGAGAAGGATGTCATCTACGTAAAGTGCAAGAAAGATCACTGATCCGTTAACATAGATACGGTACACACACCTCGTTAGGACAGAACACAAACCTATAGGATTTGACTACCTCGTCGAAACGCTGGTGCCATAATCGAGAAGTTTGCTTAAGTCCATAAATAGACTTCTTAAGCTTCCAAACTAGATGCTCTTCGCCCTCCTTCACATAACCTTCTGGTTGTTTCATGTAGATGTCTCGTCCTTTTTCAAGGATCGTTTAAGAATGCAGTTTTGACATCTATTTGCCAGATTTCTAGGTTCATGTGAGCTGCTATGGAAAGAAGAATCCGAATGGACTTAATCATTGCTATAGGCGAGAAGGTCTCTTCATAATCGATACCTTCTTTCTGGGTAAAACCCTTCGCCACTAGCCTGGCCTTAAACACCATGATCTCTCCATTCGGTTCTCTCTTTCTCTTGTATACCCACATACTACCAATAGCCTTGCAGCCTTCAGGTAGTTCAGTGATCTCGTATACATCCATATCAGTTATGGACTTAAATTCTGAGTCCATGGCGATTCGCCAGGAATCTGCATCTAAATCTCCCACTGCTTCGTTGTAGGTCCAGGGATCAAGGGTATCCTATTCATCTGCCGGGAGATGATCAGACGTCTCCCCAGTGAACATATACCGACCGGGTGTAAATATCACCCTCCCACTACGTCGACCAGTGTTAGGCGATGTGTTAACAGATTGGCAGTTACTCGTGGAGTACTATCTTGCACAACTGGCTGTTCAAGTGGAACTCGACCACCTTGTAATTCCTCAAGGATAATGTCGACTCGAGACTTATGGTTACTAGTGTAATCCTCTTCTAAGAACCGAGCGTTAGTGCTAACAACGATGTTCTGTTCTTTAGGATCATAAAAGTATCTGCCCTTCATTTCCTTCGGATTCCCTATGAACAACATCACTTCCGAACGTGATTCTAATTTGTTGGCTTGCTTATTTAGCATATAAGCAGGACAACCCCAAATCCTTATGTGGTGCAAACTAGGCTTATGCCCATTCCACAACTCGAAAGGGGTCTTTTGTATCGACTTGGAAGGTACACGGTTCAGCAAGTATGCTGCAGTCTCTAGGGCATATCCCCAAAAGGAAACTGGCAAAGTTGCATAACTCATCATGGACCGAACCATCTCTAAGAGAGTTCGGTTCCTTCTCTCTGATACACCATTCTGCTGAGGCGTGCCCGGTGCTGTCAGCTGGGATGTAATCCCACATTCTGTCAAGTAGTCCTTGAACTCATTGGATAGGTATTTCCCACCACGATCAGATCGCAGTGTTTTGATTTCTTTACCTAACTTCTTCTCCACTTCTGCCTTGAATTCCTTAAAGGTTTCAAAGCAATCCGACTTGTGGCAAAGAAGGTAAACATATCCATACCTCGAGTAATCATCAGTATATGTGATGAAGTACTCTTACCCTCCATGAGCTTGTGTAGACATAGGCCCACACAAGTCAGAATGTATCAAACTTAATGCTTCTGTGGCTCTATAACCCTTTGCCTTGAAAGGCCTAGTCACCATCTTTCATTCTAAGTAGGGTTCGCAAGTTGGAAACGGTTCAATATAGAGAGACTCCAATGATTCATATTCCACCAACCTTTGAATCCTATTTAGATTGATGTGACCTAGTCTTAAGTGTCACAGATAAGTTTGGTTTACCTTAGAAGATTCTTTCCTTTTCTTAGGATTTGATGATGAGGAAGCAACATTAACAGAATTACGTGGATTACAAGTAATAGTATATAAAGATCATTTTAATGGCCCATCACAGATAAAATCATCGTCTTTCATGATTGAAACTTCACTATCAAAAATTGATTTATAACCATACATGATGTAGAGTTTTGAAACAGAAATTATGTTTCGCCTAAACTCAGGCACTTATAAAACATCTTTAAGTACTAAAACAGAACTATCAAAAGATAGATGTAAATCCTCAATGGCAATTGTTGGAACTCTCGATCCATTGCCCATTGAGAGTACCACCTCGCCATCGCTCAATTGCCTTTTCTGCAAGAAACCTTGCAAGGTGTAACAAACATGATCTGTTGCCCCCAAATCCACTACCCATTCATGTGTAGAAGAGGAAACCAGAATAATTTCAGTTACAAGAGCGACTCGCGTCTCTTTCTATTTTGCCTTGACATCTAGATTACAATTCTTCTAGTGTCCTTTCTTACCACTCTTGAAGAACTTTCCTTTCTCCTTTGACATTCGCATGTCGCCGGTAAGGACCGTCTTCTTACTCCCACTGCTCTTCTTGAAATGTCCACCATTTACGCTCTTTTTCTGGTTTCCGCTTTTCGGAGGATTCCTTGAGCTACTGGTGATGTTCAAGAGTTGAGCACCCTTACCCTTTCCTATAACCTCTTTAACCACTACCAAATAATTGAGTAACTTACTCAGAGTAATCTCAATCTTATACATAGTGGTCATAAAACAGAAGTTCTTATAGGTCCTTGTAAGGACATTTATTTGGATGGTAAGATATCTCTTCCACTTTGTAAAATTATTTAAACCTGTTAGGGCTTGGTTGGTGAGACTGTTTAGAAACTCGAAAATTATTCGAACAAACATATCTGAAAAATATAATAAAATCATGTAAGAAAATTGTATTAGCACATAATTCGTAATTAACCATCATTGTAACCTTTCGAATAACCAATGATGTTAAATACTCGAATAGCCCTAGAGATCACACTCATAAGCCACTTAGGTGGACGTTTACTCGTGTATCCCTAGACCAAGCTATATACGTAGCTCTTTAATTCCAATCCACGCCTAGGTTCTTAAGACGAATGGAATTAATAATCCAATATCTCTAGACCATGTCACTATTAATATTAAAACGCGGGAAGGGACTTCTTAGGAAGTTGTACCCGCGGTGACATCTAAGCTTTGACCATTAATTTGACCGAATTAGCATCAAATTCTTACGCGAACCATACCGCATTCAATTTGATTTAATTGGCCATCTTATTTAATTATTATCTGCTAGAGTACTCGTGCTTACTAGGCACGTAAACCACTCATGTGGACGTTTACGGCTTCGCTCCCACTACTCAATAATAATTAAATATTTCATCAGAAAACCCATTTCACAAAACTCGTGGTTCAAAAAATACAAGAAAGCTACTCAGATGGACGTTTACTTATATAATTGTTCCATTTTTGTGTAGTGTCCAATTAATGGAGGTCTGAATTAATGTTTAATATCCAAATTAATGGAATCTAATTAAACATTTAATTTAAAGTTGCTTAGTCTTTTTATTCAAAAGGTTTGTTACGAATCATGCATCATCACATAATTCCTAAAGCATGCAATTACTATGCGCACATCATAAAACGTGCTCGCGGTAAATTAAAACATGCTTTAAAACGACGTAAATCCTATTTACATGCCTTTCTAAGCGCAATTAATCACATAATCGCATGCTAAAGCATAATAAAATAATAAATGCACAAATAGGAAATTTAAAACGTCGTTATCGGGCTTAAAAACACGTAATTCCTAACTATTACATTGCCCGATCAAAATACAAATCATTGAAATATTCAAAATCTTAAATACGGAGATCGATTAAGTCTAAAATACAAGCCCTTGCTCAATTTGGGATAAAGGTGTAAGTCATCACGGATTCTCTAGTGGAATGAATATGTGTTTATTAATTAAATTTGCTCTGGGCTGAGCATGGATAATTAATTAATTTGAGGACCAACTTTATTTCTTGTATTGGATCCCTGATCTGGGCCAATTAGTTGCCTAGTTATTTATTGTCACTCAGAAATCATTATTAATGGATTACTATATTTTTACATTATTTAATAATGTTATTTATCTGGAATTAATTGGCTGAGCCAATTAATTGATAAATATTAGTAGCCCAGTAAATTAATTAATTATATTATGGGTTGGTTATGTGGAAGCCCATTAGAAATATAATTAAATTAATGGGCTACAAATATATTAATATTATATTAGTTTTTGAAGCCTATATATATTAGTATTCTGTTCAGAAATAGATTACATACATACACATATTCACACGCCGTGCGTGAGTAGTGGGAGAGACCATAATCTTAAATTTTCTTCAGTTCTCTGACCACCCAGAGGAAGAAAAAGGTCGGGACACAGATCAGAAGATCTGACACAGGAGCAACAATCAAAGCTGCGACAACATACGAAGGAGGAAGGTATCGTTTCTAACCCTCAATTATCCTTCAATTGGTATCGGAGCCAGGTTTGGGCTCTGATTGTTGCTGTCAGATGCATGTCAGACCCACAATTCTTCAGTTGCATGATTGTTGCTGTTAGATGCAACAATTATCCTTCAACAGTTTTTGATGCAGTTTCCAGATTCGAAGATTTTGAAGATTTCAAAGATCTGTATTTTGATCGGGCAATGTAATAGTTTGGAATTACGTATTTTAAAGCTCGATAACAACGTTTTAAATTTCATATTTGCGCATTTATTTATTATTATGCTTTAGCATTCGATTATGTGATTAATTACGCTTAGAAAAGCATGTAAATATGATTTACGTCGTATTAAAGCATGTTTTATTTTTCGCGAGCACGTTTTATGATGTGCGCTTAGAAATTGCATGTTTTAGGAATTATGTGGATATGCATGATTCAAAACGAACCTTTTGAAGAAAATAACTAAGCAAATAACGAATTAAATATTTAACCGGACCTCCATTAATTGGACCCTACACTAAAGTGGAACAATTATATAAGTAAACGTCCACCTGAGTGGCTTGCTTGTATTTTTGAACCACGAGTTTTGTGAGATGGGTTTTCTAATGTAATATTTAATTATTATTGAGTAGTGGGAGCGAAGCCGTAAACGTCCACCTGAGTAGCTTGCGTGCTTAGTAAACACGAGTACTCTAGCAGATAATAATTAAATAAAATGGCCAATTAAATCAAATTGAAAGCGGTATGGTTCGCGTAAGTAAGCCAATTTCGAGAATTTGATGTTAATTCGGTTAAATTAATGGTCAAAGCTTAGATGTCACCGCGGGTACAACTTCCTGAGAAGTCCCTTCCCGCGTTTTAATAGTTACATGGTCCAGAGATATAGGATTATTAATTCCATTCATCTTAAGAACCTAGGCGTGGATTGGAATTAAAGAGCTAGGTATATAGCTTGGTCTAGGGGTATACGAGTAAACGTCCACCTGAGTGGCTTGCAAGTGTGATCTCTAGGGCTATTCGAGTATTTAACATCACTGGTTTTACAAAAGGTTACAATGATGGTTAATTACGAATTATGTGCAAATATAATTTTCTTACATGTTTTTATTATATTTTTTAGATATGTTTGTTCGAATAATTTTCGAGTTTCTAAACAGTCTCACCAACCAAGCCCTAATGGGTTTAAATAATTTTACAAAGTGGAAGAGATATCTTACCTTCCCAATAAATGCTCTGCAAAGGTCCTATAAGAACTTTTGTTTTAGGACCGCTATGTCTAAGAACGAGTTTACTATGAGTATGTTACTCAAATTTTTGGTAGCGGTCAAAGAGGTTATAGAAAAGGGCAAGAGTGCTCAAGTCTTGAATATCCCTAGTACTTCAAAGAATCCTCTGAAAGGCGGAAACCAGAAAAAGAGCAGAAAGGGTGGACTTTTCAAGAAGAGCACTGGGAGTAAGAAGACGGTCCTTACCGGCGACATGCAAATGTCAAAGGAGAAAAGAAGGTTCTTCAAGAATGGTAAGAAAGGACACTGGAAGAATTATAATCCAGATGTCAAGGCAAAATAGAAAGAGACGCGAGTCGCTCTTGTAACTAAAACTGTTCTGGTTTCCTCTTCTACCCACGAATGGGTAGTGGATTCGGGGGCAACTGATCATGTTTGTTACACCTTGCAAGGTTTCTTGCAGTAAAGGCAATTGAGCGATGGCGAGGTGGTAGTCTCAATGGGCAATGGATCGAGAGTTCCTGCAATTGCCATTGGAGATTTACATCTATCTTTTGATAGTTCTCTTTTAGTACTTAAAGATGTTTTATATGTGCCTGAGTTTAGGCGAAACATAATTTCTGTTTCAAAATTCTACATCATGGATGGTTATAAATCAAGTTTTGATAGTGAAGTTTCTATCATGAAAGACGATGATTTCATCTGTGGTGGGCCATCAAACTGATCTTTATATACTATTACAAGTAATCCGCGTAATTCTGTTAATGTTGCTTCCTCATCATCAAATCCTAAGAAGAGGAAAGAATCATCTAAGGTAAACCAAACTTATATGTGGCACTTAAGACTAGGTCACATCAATCTAAATAGAATTCAAAGGTTGGTGGAATATGGATCATTGAAGTCTCTCCATGTTGAACCATTTCCAAGTTGTGAACCCTACTTAGAAGGAAAGATGGTAACTAGGCCTTTCAAGGCAAAGGGTTATAGAGCCACAGAAGTATTATGTTTGATACATTCTGACTTGTGTGGGCCTATGTCTACACAAGCTCGTGGAGGGTATGAGTACTTCGTCACATTTACTGATGATTACTCAAGGTATGGATATGTTTACCTTCTTCGCCACAAGTCGGATTGCTTTGAAACCTTTAAGGAATTTAACGCAGAAGTGGAGAAGAAGCTAGGTAAAGAAATCAAAATACTACGATCTGATCGTGGTGGGGAATACCTATCCAATGAGTTCACGGACTACTTGACAGAATGTGGGATTACATCCCAGTTGACAGCACCGGTCACGCCTCAGCCGAATGGTGTGTCAGAGAGAAGGAACCAAACTCTCTTAGAGATGGTCCGGTCCATGATGAGTTATGCAACTTTGCCAGTTTTCTTTTGGGGATATGCCCTAGAGACTGCAGCATACTTGCTGAACCATGTGCTTTCCAAGTCGGTACAAAAGACCCTTTTGAGTTGTGGCATGGGCATAAGCCTAGTTTGCACCACTTAAGGATTTGGGGTTGTCCTGCTTATGTGTTAAATAGGCAAGCCGACAAATTGGAATCACGTTCAGAAGTGATGTTGTTCATAGGGTATCCAAAGGAAACGAAGGGTGGATACTCTTATGATCCTAAAGAACAGAAGATCGTTATTAGCACTAACGCTCGGTTCTTAGAAGAGGTTACATTAGTAACCATAAGTCTCGAGTCGACATCATCCTTGAAGAATTATAAGGTGGTCGAGTTCCACTTGAACAACCAGTTGTGCAAGATAGTACTCCACGAGTAACTGCACAATTTGTTAACACAGCGCCTGACACTGTTTCACATAGTGGGAGGGTGATATTTGCACCAGATCAGTATATGTTCACTGGGGAGACATCTGATCATCTCCCGGCAGATAAACAGGATACCGTTGATCCCTGGACCTACAACGAAGCAGTGGGAGATTTAGATGCAGATTCCTGGCGAATCGCCATGGACTCAGAATTTAAGTCCATAACTGATATGGATGTATACGAGATCACTGAACTACCTGAGGGCTGCAAGGCTATTGGTAGTAAGTGGGTATACAAGAGAAAGAGAGGACCGAATGGAGAGATCGTGACATTTAAGGCCAGGCTAGTGGCGAAGGGTTTTACCCAGAAAGAAGGTATCGATTATGAAGAGACCTTCTTGCCCATAGCAATGATCAAGTCTATTAGGATTCTCCTTGCCATAGCAGCTCACATGAACCTTGAGATCTGGCAAATGGATGTCAAGACCGCATTCCTAAACTGTCACTTTGAAAAAGGTAGGGACATCTAAATGAAACAACCAGATGGTTATGTGAAGGAGGGCGAAGAGCATCTAGTTTGGAAGCTTAAGAAGTCTATTTATGGACTTAAGCAAGCTTCTTGGTTATGGCACCAGCGTTTTGATGAGGTAGTCAAATCCTATGGTTTTGTATCCTGTCCTAACGAGATGTGCGTGTACCGTATCTGTGTTAATGGATCAGTGGTGTTTCTTGCACTTTATGTAGATGACATCCTTCTCATTGGCAACAATGTTGAAGTGTTATCAGACGTAAAGATGTGGTTATTCGAGCAGTTTCAAATGAAAGACTTAGGTGAAGCTGCTTAAATCCTTGGGATCAAGGTTATCCGAGATCGCCAGAAAATGATGTTGAGCTTGTCACAAGCATCCTACATTGATATTGTTATTGCTCGTTTTAGCATGGAAAATGCCAAGAGAGGTTCAATACCTTTCAGACATGGCATTTTTCTATCAAAGAATCGATGCCCTAAAAACGCACGAAGAGATAGAAAGTATGAGGCTAGTACCATATGCTTCATTTGTCGGTAGCCTCATGTATGCAATGCTTTGTGCGAGACCGTATATCTTATATGCTGTAGGCATTGTCGCAAGATATCAGTCTAACCCTGGACAGAGCACCTGGACTACAGTAAAGCACATTCTTAAGTACCTTAAAAGGACTAGAGATTATAGGCTTGTTTACCGGTCGGGCGATCTAGTGCTATGGGGTATACGGGCTTCGGTTTCCGGGTGCGACAGAGACGAGAAGAAGTCTACCTCGGGTTATGTGTTTACCTTGGGAGGTGGAGCCATCTCATGGAGGAGTGTAAAGCAGAAATGCATTGCGGACTCAACCATGGAAGCAGAGTATGTGGCTGCTTCAGAAGCCTCTAAAGAGGCAGTTTGGCTCAAGAATTTCCTCCTGGATCTTGATATTGTTCCGAATTTGTCTAAAGCAATCACAATTTATTGTGATAATACGGGTGCAGTGGCAAATTCAAAGGAACCCAGATCCCACAAGGCGTCTAAACACATAGACATGAAGTACCATATCATACGAGAATTCGTACATCGAGGAGACGTGGTGATTGACAAAATTGGAACTGAAGACAACCTAGCTGATCCTTTCACGAAGAGCTTACCAGTTCGGGTTTACGAAAAGCATGTTCGTAGCCTAGGAGTGGTAGAGATGCTCCCCACTTAGGACTACAGAAACTTTTGTATAAGTGGGAGAAGATGCAGTGATAGATAGGATAGATAGCTGAGAGATAGTTGAGTACTAGTTTGTACTAGAACCGACACATTGTATACTAAAAGTTTACTTTAGTATAAGTGGGAGAATTGTTGGGATTTTGTATACCGGAAGCACATTTTATGCTTGTATATAATGTGTTTTTGTCCTTACCACTATTTTATTCTCCTATCTGATAAATATATATTTGCACATGTTATCCATTATCTTGTATTAGATATATATAAGTTGTCAGTTTAAGCTGCAGTTTAGATAAGAAGTGGCTTGTCTTAGCTGCTTGTCTTTACTGGTACACTGAAGGTGGTGTATTGATGGATCACAGTGAGATGTGTTCTCCTAACTAACCTTAGTGGAGAACCAAGATCTCGGTGACTTAGCTGGTCTTAAGCTTGGTAAGACTTCAGCTGAGTGCATTTGGCTATCTATCAATTTGACCTACTATGGTGAACGTCATCGCGACCGGATCTACGTATCTTGGGTGTTAGTAGTTATTTGTGGCTCAGGCTGGTTGTCTGTATCTTGCAGCCGTATCCTAGTAAAATGGGTTGATAATATCCCCTGAGGAACTCGAAAGGATTAGCACATTAAACCCGGCCGGCTGATTAAGTTCAGGTGTGTTAATAAGTTCGAGTGGTACTACTCAGGAATATAAGATGTTAATTAATTTAAGGCATCGTCGAGAGCTTAATTAATTAACGGATATTTCTATCTTAAATACAGAGATCGATTAAGTCTAAAATACAAGCCCTTGCTCAATTTGGGATAAAGGGGTAAGTCAACACGGATTCTCTAGTGGAATGAATCTGTGTTTATTAATTAATTTTGCTCTGGGCTGAGCATGGATAATTAATTAATTTGAGGCCCAGCTTTATTTCTTGTATTGGATCCCTGATCTGGCCCAATTAGTTACCTAGTTATTTATTGTCTCTCAGAAATCATTATTAATGGATTAATGTATTTTTACATTATTTAATAATGTTATTTATCTGGAATTAATTGGTTGTGCCAGTTAATTAATAAATATTAGTAGCCCAGTAAATTAATTAACTATATTATGGGCTGGTTATGTGGAAGCCCATTAGAAATATAATTAAATTAATGGGCTACAAATATATTAATATTATATTAGCTTTTGAAGCCTATATATTAGTATTCTGTTCAGAAACAGATTACATACATACACATATTCACACGCCGTGCGTGAGTAGTGGGAGAGACCATAATCTTAAATTTTCTTCAGTTCTCTGACCACCCAGAGGAAGAAAAAGGTCGGGACACAGATCAGAAGATCTGACACAGGAGCAACAATCAAAGCTGCGACAACATACGAAGGAGGAAGGTATCGTTTCTAACACTCAATTATCCTTCAATATACTGATGTGGATGCTAAAGACATGAGGGATGAAGAGATTAAAGACATCATCATGACACTTTATGCATCTCCCGAATTCGCAACTGTCAGCAGCGTCGCCTAGTTGCCCAAGAAGGCCGATTCATACAGAATTCTGCCCTCGTTAGTAAAGCCACCCATTCTGGAGTTGAAGCCACTTCCAATGCACTTAAAATATGCCTATCTTGGAGAAGATGAGACGTTGCCAGTCATCATTAGCAAGGAGTTAACCCAACCCCAAGATAAGGCATCATTGGAAGTTTTGAAGAGGCATAAGAAGGCAATTGGATGGACTTTAGTCGACATCACCGGCATAAGTTCCGACATCTGCACTCACTCTATTCATATGGAGCCTGACAGCAAGCCATTCCGTGATCATCAACGGAAATTCAATCCCAACATGCGAGAGGAAGTGCTTAAGGAGGTGCTGAAGCTTCTTTCCATGAGTATTATATACCCTATTTCCGATAGCAAATGGGTGAGTCCCGTCCATGTGGTGCCAAAGAATTCCATTTTCCAAGTTGTGGAGAACGAGAAGAACGAGTTGGTGCCAATGCATTTGGTGACGGGCTGGCGTATGTGCATCGACTATAGAAAGTTGAATGAAGCTACACGGAAGTATCATTTTCCGTTACCCTTTTTTGATCAGATGTTGGAGAGTCTTGCGGGGCAAGCTTATTTCAGCTTTTTAGATGGCTATAGCGGGTACTTCCAAATCTTGTGAAGGAGGAGGATCAAGACAAAACCACATTTACTTATCCTTTCAGCACCTTCGCATATCACCGTATGCCATTCGGATTGTGTAATGCGCCGGGCATCTTTCAAAGGTGTATGATGAGTATTTTTTTCGAACTTAATCGAGGAGTGCATTGAGGTCTTCATGGATGACTTCACGGTCTACGGGAATTCATATGAGAGATGCTTGAAGAATCAAGATAAAGTCCTTGCCCGGTGTGTGGAGAAGAACTTGGTACTTAACTACGAGAGTGTCATTTTATGGTGACCGAGGGAATTGTACTAGGTCACGTGGTTTCGAGTCGAGAGATTGAAGTAGACAAGGCCAAGGTTGACTTGATTGCGAAGTTACAACCTCCTACATCAACGAAGGAGATCCGTGGCTTCTTAGGGCTCGCCAGATTTTATCGGCGTGTTATTAAAGACTTTGCAAAGGTAGCTCAACCACTCACAAGGCTTTTACAAAAAGATGTGGAGTTCGTGTTTGATGATCAGTGTAAGAAGGCCTTCGACCTCCTTAAGAAAAAGGTTACCATAGCCCCAATTATGCAGCCCCCTGATTGGAATAAGCCGTTTGAGATCATGTGTGATGCGTCTGACACGGCAGTCGGAGCAGTTCTGGGGCAGAAAACTGGAAAAGAAAGCCATGTGATTTATTATGCCTCGAATACTCTTAACCTGGCTCAATGCAACTATTCTACCACGGAGAAGGAGTTGTTGGCTATTGTCTTCGCATTCGACAAGTACCAGTCCTACTTGCTTGGTTCAAAGATCGTGGTGTGTACGGATCATGAGGCAGTCAAAGCATCTTCTATCCAAGAAGGAGTCCAAGCCCCATTTGATTCGATCGATACTCTTACTCCAAGAGTTTGATTGGGAGGTAAAAGACAAGAATGGAGCAGAAAACCATGTGGCAGATCATCTAAGTCGTTTAATCCAAGAGAAAGACGGCGAATCGATTAAGGAGTCTTTTCCAGAAGAACATCTCTATGATGTTCCTGAATCTGTCTCTAGTCTGGCCAGACTGGCCCCTGCTCAATGCTTTTCAGTTTGTACTCAACCACTGCTCTAACTGGTCAGATCGACCAATACTGCTCCAGAATGGCTTAATGCCATGGGTAAACTATCTAAACTCCCTTGGTTTTCTAACATAGTTAATTACTTGACTTCCAAGCAGCTTCCTTCCAACTTTACACATGCCCAAAAGATGAGATTGAAGAGTGAATGCAAGCACTACTTTTGGGACTCTCCAATTTCGTGGAAGATGGAAGTCGATCAAGGAATTCGCCGCTGCATTCCTGAAGCCGAGCAAGGTGAGATTTTACATCATTGTCATTCATCCCCTTATGGTGGACATTTTGGTCCAAAACATACTGCCAGAAAGGTTTTGGATGCATGTTTTTTCTGGGCGACCTTAAACCTCGACTCATACAATTTTGGCAAGACATGTACACGTTGCCAAATGACCGGCAATATTTCCTAGAATGACGAAATGCCCCAGAAGTCATTGCGTTTATGTGAGATCTTTGATGTGTGGGACATGGACTTCATGGGTCATTTCCCGAGTTCTTGCCGAAACTTGTACATTTTGCTTGCCGTAGACTACGTGTCTAAATGGGTCGAGGCTAAGGCCGTAAGGACTAATGATTCTAAAGTGGTTGCAGGTTTCCTTAGATCTAACATTTTTAGCAGTTTCGGAGTGCCGACGACCATCATTAGTGATCAAGGGAGCCATTTCTACAACCGGACTGTAGAGTCACTCATGAAGAAGTATGATGTTAAGCACCGTGTCTCCACGCCCTACCATCCACAAACAAATGGGCAAGCTGAGATTTCAAATAGAGAAGTGAAAGTCATACTTGAGAAGACAGTGAATCCTTCTAGGAAGGATTGGAGTTTAGACTTGACGATGCTTTATGGGCTTACTGCACTGCTTATAAAACTTCCCTAGTTATGTCTCCATATCAGCTAATTTTTTGGAAACTTTGCCATCTACCAATGGAATTGGAACACAAGGCGTGATGGACCGTTAAAAAGGTTGTTATGGATCTGAACGAGTGCGCAAAGGAGAGAAAATATGAATTGCAAGAGCTCGAGGAGATGCCTCTTGAAGCCTACGATACCGCCATGAGATACAAAGATCGTACTAAGGCATGGCATGACAAGCATATTCATGCTAAGAGCTTTGAAGAAGGTCAATTGGTGTTATTATATCAGTCACGACTCCATCTCATGCCGGGCAAGCTTCGTTCTCGTTGGATTGGTCCTTTCTGGATTCGGTCCGTCTGGCCAAGCAGAGTAGTGACGATTTCAAAACTTAATTCTAATGCAGAGTTCACCGTCAATGGCCATTGTTTGAAGATCTACCATGCTGTTGAGCTGGTCCATTTGCTGGGAGCCGATGTTTTCTGTGCCTAAAATGTCGAAGAGGTAGCTAATCCATTTGCTGGACGGAGATGTGGGCATATTGTGGCCATCATTTGAAGATCTACCATGCTGCTGAGCTGTTGGAAGTTGTGGATGAGCACCGCTTGTCCACTCCCTCTTATTATTGACATTGAAGGAGGAGTCTAGCCAAGATGATAAAGAAAGGCGCTACCGGGAGGCAACCTGAGTTTACTTTCGTTTATTTTCTTTGATTTTATTTTGTTTCGTTTTTGTTTTGTATTGTTTTTCCAGATCTTGGCTAAGAAGTGTGCAATAATTTAAGTGTAAGGAGGCACGTTGG